>ONZH01013626.1:0-15365 GCA_900303285.1 Rhinella marina
TGTATATAAGTGTATTATATAAAAAAACAAAAAATAAATGGGCCTGCTGTACTGCAGCCCACAAACTTGTTTAGTCTGGTTTAATTAAGTGACGTACAGAAAGTGTCACCTGGACAGAAAATACGGATTGTAGTGAGTGTACTGAACTGTGACACACAGAATGGTTCCACACTGCTGTATGAAATGGATTCGTATCACTGAGCTAAAACAACAAAAAAATATTTTTTTTATATATTTTTTTTTAATATTTTTTTTTTAGTTTTGTTTTTTTTGGAACGTGACGTGCAGAAACTATCGTAGACCTAACTCACACCCTGCTGACGGTGGCTATTTTGACTGCGACCCAGACAAATGTCGCACAGAGATTTTTGTGATCAAGGTATATGTGTGAGAGCAAAAGACCTGGTTGTATTAAGTGACGTACAGAAAGTGTCACCTGGACAGAAAATACGGATTTTAGTGAGTGGACAGCTGAACTGTGACACACAGAATGGTTCCACACTGCTGTATGAAATGGATTCGTATCACCGAGCTAAAACAACAAAAAACTATTTTTTTTATATATTTTTTTTTTATATTTTTTTTTTAGTTTTGTTTTTTTTGGAACGTGACGTGCATAAACTATCGTAAACCTAACTCACACCCTGCTGACGGTAACTATTTTGACTGCGACCCAGACAAATGTCGCACAGAGATTTTTGTAATCAAGCTATATACGTGAGAGCAAAAGACCTTGTTGGATTAAGTGACGTACAGAAAGTGTCACCTGGACAGAAAATACGGATTGTAGTGAGTGGACAACTGAACTGTGACACACAGAATGGTTCCACACTGCTGTATGAAATGGATTTGTATCACTGAGATATAACAATAATAAAAAAGGGTTATATATGGCGATAGCTGCACTACTAGTGCCAGCCAGCCAGCCAAGCCAGGAGACAAAAAAAAATTTCTTGTAGCCCTTAGAAGGGCTGTTGGGTTCTTTTGAGATCACTCCTGCCTAACAAAGAACTAAATCCAGGCCCTAACACTCTCCCTGAAAGGCAGCAGCTCTATCCCTAACGACATCCAGACAGCATCTGAGCCGAGCACCACGGGCAGTCACTAGTATATTCCAGGGTCACCTGATCAGGCCAGCCAACCCCTGCTATCATCATGTAAGGGCCCCACGTGATGCTGGGTGTACCGCAGAGTCTCCTGGCTTGTGATTGGCTGAGTTTATAGGCGCCAAAAATGCACAATGCGGAAGTTGCCATTTCCTCGAGCATGGTGAGATACTCGTCCGAGCAGCGAGCACTTACGAGTACCGTAATACTCGAACGAGCACCAAGCTCGGACTAGTATGCTCGCTCATCTCTAATTATAATTCATTATATGGACAAATTTAAGGTATTCAGAAAACACTGCTGAAAAAAAACTGTTGTGAACTGTATATATTTAACGGAAAGAGGGTTCCTAGAAGTTCTAAAGGAAGCTCTGAGGGCAAATGTCTTGGAAATAACACCGTGGGTTTGTAATGCAACAGATGGAGCTACAAACATGCAGGGAGTTTATAATGGGTCCACAACTTGGCTTAACAGTGAGTCACCAGGACAAATTCATATGTGATGCTATAACCATATATTAAACCTTGTGATTGGTGATGCTACTCGATCACCTATTTTTGCATTTTTTTCTTTTTTAAAATTTATTGCTGCTTTTTTTAAGGAATCTTACCAAAGAATGGATATACAGTGGGGAAAAAAGTATTTAGTCAGCCACCAATTGTGCAAGTTTTCTTACTTAAAAAGATGAGAGAGGCCTGTAATTGACATCATAGGTAGACCTCAACTATGAGAGAGAAAATGAGAAAAAAATCACATTGTCTGATTTTTAAAGAATTTATTTGCAAATTATGGTGGAAAATAAGTATTTAGTCATCTGCAAACAAGCAAGATTTCTGGCTCTCACAGACCTGTAACTTCTTCTTTAAGAGGCTCCTCTGTCCTCCACTCATTACCTGTAGTAATGGCACCTGTTACAACGTGTTATCAGTATAAAAGACATCTGTCCACAACCTCAAACAGTCACACCCCAAACTCCACTATGGTGAAGACCAAACAGCTGTTGAAAGACACCAGAAACAAAATTGTAGACCTGCACCAGGCTGGTAAGACTGAATCTGCAATAGGCAAGCAGCTTTGTTTAAAGAAATCAACTGTGGGAGCAATAATTAGAAAATGGAAGGCATGCAAGACCACTGATAATCTCCCTCAATCAAGGGCTCCACGCAAGATCTCACCCTGTGGGGTCAAAATGATCACAAGAACTGTGAGCAAAAATCCCAGAACCACACGGGGGGACCTAGTTAATGACCTGCAGAAAGCTGGGGCCAACGTAACAAAGGCTACCGTCAGTAACACACTAAGATATGAATGCTACCGCCAGGGGCTCAGATCCTCCAGTGCCAGACGTGTCCTCCTGCTTAAGCCAGTACATTTTCGGGCTCGTCTGAACTTTGCTAGAGAGCATTTGGATGTTCCAGAAGAGTATTGGGAGAACGTCATATGGTCAGATGAAACAAAAGTAGAACTGTTTGGTAGAAACATATCTCGTCGTTTTTGTAGGAGAGTGAATGTTGAGTTGCATACAAAGAACACCATGCCTACTGTGAAGCATGGGGGTGGCAGCATCATGCTTTGGGGCTGTTTCTCTGCAAAGGGACCAGGACAACTGATCCGTGTACATGAAAGAATGAATGGGGCCATGTATTGTGAGATATTGAGTGCAAACCTCCTTCCATCAGCAAGGGCATTGAAGATGAAACGTGGCTGAGTCTTTCAGCATGACAATGATTCCCAAGCACACCGCTAGGGCAATGAAGGAGTGGCTTCGTAAGAAACATTTCAAGGCCCTGGAGTGGCCTAGCCAGTCTCCAGATCTCAACCCCATGGAAAACCTTTGGAAGGAGTTGAAAGTCCGTGTTGCCCAGCGACAGCCCCAAAACATCACTGCTCTAGAGGAGATCTGCATGGAGGAATGGGCCAGCATACCAGCAACAGTGTGTGCCAACCTTGTGAAGACTTACAGAAAATGTTTGACCTTGTCATTGCCAACAAAGGATATATAACAAAGTATTGAGATGAACTTTTGTTATTGATCAAATACTTATTTTCCACCATAATTTGCAAATAAATTATTTCAAAATCAGACAATGTGATTTTCTGGATTTGTTTTCTCATTTTGTCTCTCATAGTTAAGGTCTACCTATCATGTCAGTTACAGGCCTCTGTCATCTTTTTAAGTGGGAGAAGTTGCACAATTGGTGGCTGACTAAATACTTTCTCCACTGTATATGGCATCATTTAAGTGGAAAGAGTGATGCCAGTCAACACCGCAGGCTACAAACCATTGGTGAAACATGTTGGTGGGAAAGGATGCAATACTGACTATAATATTTGGTTCATTTGAGAAACCTAAAAGTTCCAAGTATGTTGATGTTTTCCTGTTGCTTAAAACTATTGAAGAATCTGAGAAAAGCTCATCTGAATTAAGAGTCAAAGTTAGAAATAAAGAAGCAATATGAAACCATCATGACTGGATTTGTCTACATACATTTCTTTCAGTTGACAACATTTCTATCTAAATATCTACAAACAGTTGGGATTGATCTACTAAAAGCACATCAGATAGGGATGTGTACTGTGGATCAGTTACAAAAAATATCAAGGAAAAATGAAGAGGTGAAACGTAGAGTTAACGATTTTATTGAGTGGTCAACATATTAACTTCAAAGACCAATAATATTTTTCCTCTTTGTGTTCCAGCAGTGATTTTTTTAGATTTTTTTATTTTTATTTTGTGGGATTAGTTATTTTTTTAGGAACCATTTTGGGGTATATATAGTATATTAAATAACTTGTATTATCTTATTTTTAGGGTAAAGATAAAAAAACAACAATTTGTACATTATGCTGTGAAATTTATTTACGGTGTTCACTGTGTGGTAAAAATAACACAACTTTATTATGTGGGTCTGTATGCTGATGATAATGCCACATTTCTATATATTTTTACTATTTTTCCTTTCCTTCTGCAGGCTGTCAGCTCTGCAACTTGCCCCCTACCTTTTCCAGACTGAAGGGGAGGGGGTCTGCTTTAGCTGCTCATATCTCTGATTTATTACCAGCTATATATGGGCTTTGTATTCTTTAAAAGCAGGCACTCCAAACTTTCAAACAATACCAGAATGACAGTAATATGTTCAGTACATGGGAAGATATCACTATTAGAAATCGGAATGCAGTGAATGAAGCTGAAAGTGAAAGAAAAAGCAGGTTTTACATGAAATTATTCTGAAATCAATTTCTAACAGTTATATCTCCTCATTGCTGCACTATTCCTAAGTTGGGAGGTCGGCAAATAAAAACTACAAAGCATGCACCACTAGTAAGAACTGTTCTAGTAAAGGCATGTGCTGTTGACACATATAAACACATTAAAACTACAAAGTCAAAATGTAAGTCAAATATAAAAATAATATAGTCAAGTAACATCTAATATGTGATCTGTGTAAGAATTCAGCATATCTGCTACTCCATCACATGACGGGTGTGGTTTTTTATATGTTATAAACAACCCATGTTTCCAAAAAGAGATGCTGAGATCATTTGCAGGTGAAGTGGAATCTCTTCTTAGTCAGGCATACAAAGGTGAGAATCCACAGGTTTTCATACCTTGCCTCCTTTGTTTGTCCACGCCTTCTATATGTTTGGCTCCGTCTACAAAATGGAATACTTCTACCTTTTTTCCAGGTCCACTTTGACTTCCCAATCTGCCCCTGATGTGAGGAACAGACATTGTGCCATCTCCAAACGTGGCGGGTGCCAGCTGTATCATATAGCAGACATCCAGCCGCAATGACGGAAAGCATGTAAGGCGCGGGCACCGACGCCGTGCACGCGCGCGCCTGCAGTCTAATTACGACACTGTCGCTTTAAGACACTGTGTGTCAGTTCCTACACAGGAAGTGGTCATGCGCTCTGACCCTGACCCTGCCTGTGATGTCACTTCCGCTAGGAAGTGATCATGCGCCCATACTTTGAGGCTATAGGTGATGTCACATCCGCCAGCCCAGCACAGGAAGCACCGCCCTGTTAATTGGCTGCTTCACTATATAAACCCCTCAGTATTGGCAGCAGGCGCCGGTGCCTTGTTGTTGCTTTGCTAAGCTAGAGACCCGGTCGCTCTGCTTTGTGACTAGGACCTTGGTTGCACACTAGGTGTAGTCTGTGGTCTAGGCAGGAGTTGTGTTTGTTGGGCTGCAACCTCCTTCGGGAGGCGCGGAACCCTAGTGTGCGCCAGTGTGTGTGTTTGGAGGCCACATTGTGTGTTGGGCTGCAACCTCCTCCGGGAGGCGCGGAACTCGGCACACGTGGTCCGATTGAGAGCTGGGTATCCTGTGCTCAGGTCCCAGACTCGAGCGCATCGAGTGCGTGTGCGCATTTGCCTTCCAGGCATTGGGGCTCATCCCCTATCCTCCGTTAGGAGCTCGTTGTCACGTGCCTGTGCACGCTTGCCCTCCGGGCACTGGGGCTCATCCCCTATCCTCCGTTAGGAGCTCGTTGTCACGTGCCTGTGCACGTTTGCCCTCCGGGCATTGGGGCTCATCCCCTATCCTCCGTTAGGAGCTCGTTGTCACGTGTCTGTGCACCCTTGCCCTCCGGGCATTGGGGCTCATCCCCTGTCCTCCTACAGGAGCTTATACATCCGGCTGCTTTGTTCCTGGGTTGCCCTGCCGGGTAACTCAGGTCCGGAGCCAGTGATCCCCAGTGGCTCTGCCTTAGGGCAGAGTCACTTATTTATTTAAAAAGGGCCCCTTGGCCTAACAAAGCAGCGATCCGACCGAATTCCATCATTTAACCCCTCAGATCAACACCGATCATGGCATCTGTGAGGTAAGGGAGAGGGGCTCAAATTGGTTACTATGGCAGTCTGGATGCTTGTTAAGCTTCCCATGGCTGCCATGGTAACCTCTCTGCTGCGCTGTGTACGAGGCACAGCTCAGCAAGGAGCTCATCAAAATCCTATTCACCTAATAGATCTATATTAGGGTGAATAGTACAAAGGATCAAAAGATCCCAGGTTCAAGCCCTTTTAAGGGAGTTGGATGTTATCACTAATAAACAACAACAATAATGAATTGTAAGTCCCCGAAAATACCGCAATCCGAGCTCTGCTGGTCTTTGTGTGTGGTAGGTCCAGTTCACACTAATCAATAATATCAAACAAGAAGACCGCGCTGCTCTCAAGTCACAGGACAAGTCAGTTCATCCAGCTCCCAGTTCAGAAACTAGTTGATATGGCCACACAGATGCACTAGGGCAAATCCAACTTTTCCATAGATATGGCCCTCTTTCAAATCTAAGAAGAAGGGTACCAATAGTGAAAGCACCTCTAAACAAGAATCCGTAAAAGGTTTTATTATACTTACAAAATTAAAAGTACATCAGGCATATCGACACAATGATTGTGTTAAAAATCCTCTGCCCGACCTAGGTTTCGCTCTGCGCTTCCTCAGGGGCTAATGAGTCTACCTCTCACAGGTGCTTCTTATACACCGGGATCCACACACAGGAGGGAGGGTCTATCTCTAGACATCAGAGACCTTCTCATACATATATACACTAAAATTCAAATACCATAGTTCCATTCTAGCATTGTTAAAAAAAGGTCAAATTTTTCATTTAACTTGTTGGTGCAGTTATCAGAGAATAGCGTAAACACGCTGGACTCCTATTCTTACCTCATGGATTTCGTCACTATACCAAACAGGGTTTAAGATCAAATTCAATGTTAGGCTGTAATGTACTCATGCGATATATCCACTCGATTTCTCGCTTATTGATATACGCTACGGGATCTCCACCTCTCCATTTGAACTGTACCTTCTCCACCCCTGCAAATACAAGACCACTTGGGTCCTTATTATGTTTCTCTGCAAAATGCGCTGATACGCTATGGGTTTTCACACCTTTTTTGATGTTACGTATATGTTCCTGGATCCTCACTTTTAACTTTCTGAGGGTACGGCCTACGTACTGGAGGCCACAAGGGCACTCCAGCACGTAGACCACCCCAGTACTTTCACAGGACATTTCGCCCTTCATTTTAAAAGCCTGTTTGGTCACTGTTGATAATATTTCTTTTTTATTCACCATTCTGTTTTCTTTCTTACGGTTTTTGCAGGGAAGACAGAAACCGCACCATGTGAACTGACACTTACTTCGTTTTGATATTTTTGTGGGAATAAAACTCTGAACCAAATGATTCTTTAGGTTGGGTGCCTTTTTAAAAATAACTCCCGGTTTGTCGGGAACCACTGACCCCAAAACCGGGTCATTCTTCAGTACTGCCTAATTTTTCCTCAGCGCATTTTTTATAACCCCCGCACTGGAGTTGAACTGTGTGAGAAAAGCAAACTTAAATCGATCACTATCTTTCTGTCTGATACTACTATCTTTCCCACCCTTTTCTATCCCCGAGCTCTGTTTTTCAAGATCTTCCTTTTTGTACCCTTTTTCCACAAATCTTTCTAGTAAAACTTTACTTTGTTGTTTATAAACATCAAGCTCGGTGCAATTACGGTGGATCCTACGAAATTGCCCTTTGGGGATATTTTTCAACCACGGACCATAATGACAACTAGTGGTGTCTATATACGCATTTACATCCGTTTTTTTAAAAAAGGTCTTTGATTTTAATCTACCTTTATCCACATAGAGAGTGAGATCAAGGAAATCTACAGATTCCTTACTAATAGTACTAGTGAATTTTAAACTCCACTCATTGTTGTTTAAACCAGCAAGAAAATCTTCCATCCCTTGTCTTTCCCCTTTCCAAATAATTAAGCAGTCATCTATATACCGCTTCCAAAGGTACAAAGTGCCCTTTGGCTGTTCTTTATATAACAGAGGACCGATAAATTCCTTTTCCCAGGATGTCATGAAAAGGTTGGCGAAACTGGGGGCGAATTTGGCCCCCATCGCCTTACCGGTCCGCTGCAAATAAAAAACATCTTGAAACCAAAAATAGTTATGTTCAAGGCAAAAGGTTAGACATTTAATTATAAAATCCTCTTGTTTAGTGGAGATCATAGGGTCAGTGGCCAAACATTCTCTTATAGCCCTCAAACCCAAAACTTTCGGAATGATGGTATAAAGCGAAGCAACATCAGCAGTCGCCAACCATATCTCATTATCAAGCTCCCCCAGGGAACGTATTACTTCTAAGACGCTCCCAGTATCTTTTAAATATGACGGTGCTAATACTACATACTTCTGCAAGTAAAAATCGACATACTCCGTTAGTCTACTAGTCAGGGAATTAATCCCTGACACGATCGGTCTCCCTGGAGGATTTGTCAGATTTTTGTGTATTTTAGGGAGTTGATATATCACCGGAATCACCGGAAATTTCATCTGCAGATATTCATATTCCTTTTTGTTTAATATCTCCTCTCTATACCCTTCTTTCAAATGGCTATTTATTTTTTCTTTAAAAATCATAGTAGGATCTTTCCTCAAAATCTCATACGTTTCTCTATCTCCCAGTAGTCTCAATAGTTCTCCTTCATACATAGCCTTATCTAGAACCACCACCCCTTCCCCCTTATCGGCAGGTTTGATGACTATATTGGGGTTTGATTCCAATTTTTTCAATGCATTCCTTTCACTATAGGACAAATTAAAAAACTTAGGCCTATCTTCTGTTTTTTCCAGTTCCTTTATGAGACCCCTCTTAAAAGCCTCTATACATTCATTGTCTTTATTCTGTGGGCAGAACTTCGATTTTTCTTTTAATTGTGAATGCACCACCTCTCCATTTTTTTCATCTTCTACAGTGATCTTATTGCGAATATTGCTGATCGCATACTTCGCCAGATTTAATCTCCTTATATATTTATGGATATCCAAGAACATTTCAAATTTATTAAGTTTTTTCGTAGGCGCAAATTTCAAACTTTTTCCTAAAATATGCTTCTCCTGTTCTGTTAGTTGGTGGGAGCTAAGGTTAAATACACCATTTATTTCTCTTTGCTCTTTTTTGGACGCTGTAGTGGATTTTCCATCACCTCTCCTTCCTCTCCTAGACTTCTCTTTTGTGGGGTGTTCCTGACCCCCTCTCCTACTGTTACATCCCTGCTCACCTCCATCTGTACTCCCTTTATCGCTTGATGTGGAAAATTCTGCATTTCTTGGGATGGCACTTCCACCTGAATTTTATGGCACCTAAACTTTGTCTGTTTTGCGGTCCTCTATTCCCATTTTGCGTATTCTGAGCAGCATTCATATTCTTTGGGGGGTATCGTCTCCCACCATATGGGTTCCTCCCATAGCTGCTTTGTTGGTACGGATTGACATTTTGTACTCTATAAGGACCAAGGTCTTGTCCATTAGGGCGAGGATAATGATATCCCCCATACCTTGGTCTATGGGAATTATAATAATTACGTTGAGGCTCCCTCCTATAGAAGTTATAATCATTGCCCTCATTGTGATTTCCTGATCTAGGTAAGGCCACATCATTCTTCCTTAGAAGCTGAGTCGAACTCACAACTGTCTCTGTTTTTATATCCTTCCATTTATATACTCGATCTCTTTGATAATCTTCTGTTACTTTTATATATTTTCTTTGTTTTTTCTTTTTTACCTCTAACTCAGTTTTTAAAACATTCTTATGACGTTTAACAGAAAATTCACGATATTGCTCGGTATCCTTATATGCAACCAGTTTGTCATGTAATATTTCTATATTGTTATTTATTTGAATCAGTTTTTTCTTTCTCTTAGCCACGATAAATTTCATAACACTCAACCCACAATCGGTCCATAAATATATAAGGAGATTAAATCTGGCGAAGTATGCGATCAGCAATATTCGCAATAAGATCACTGTAGAAGATGAAAAAAATGGAGAGGTGGTGCATTTACAATTAAAAGAAAAATCGAAGTTCTGCCCACAGAATAAAGACAATGAATGTATAGAGGCTTTTAAGAGGGGTCTAATAAAAAAACTGAAAAAAAACAGAAGATAGGCCTAAGTTTTTTAATTTGTCCTATAGTGAAAGGAATGCATTGAAAAAATTGGAATCAAACCCCAATATAGTCATCAAACCTGCCGATAAGGGGGAAGGGGTGGTGGTTCTAGATAAGGCTATGTATGAAGGAGAACTATTGAGACTACTGGGAGATAGAGAAACGTATGAGATTTTGAGGAAAGATCCTACTATGATTTTTAAAGAAAAAATAAATAGCCATTTGAAAGAAGGGTATAGAGAGGAGATATTAAACAAAAAGGAATATGAATATCTGCAGATGAAATTTCCGGTGATTCCGGTGATATATCAACTCCCTAAAATGCACAAAAATCTGACAAATCCTCCAGGGAGACCGATCGTGTCAGGGATTAATTCCCTGACTAGTAGACTAACGGAGTATGTCGATTTTTACTTGCAGAAGTATGTAGTATTAGCACCGTCATATTTAAAAGATACTGGGAGCGTCTTAGAAGTAATACGTTCCCTGGGGGAGTTTGATAATGAGATATGGTTGGCGACTGCTGATGTTGCTTCGCTTTATACCATCATTCCGAAAGTTTTGGGTTTGAGGGCTATAAGAGAATGTTTGGCCACTGACCCTATGATCTCCACTAAACAAGAGGATTTTATAATTAAATGTCTAACCTTTTGCCTTGAACATAACTATTTTTGGTTTCAAGATGTTTTTTATTTGCAGCGGACCGGTAAGGCGATGGGGGCCAAATTCGCCCCCAGTTTCGCCAACCTTTTCATGACATCCTGGGAAAAGGAATTTATCGGTCCTCTGTTACATAAAGAACAGCCAAAGGGCACTTTGTACCTTTGGAAGCGGTATATAGATGACTGCTTAATTATTTGGAAAGGGGAAAGACAAGGGATGGAAGATTTTCTTGCTGGTTTAAACAACAATGAGTGGAGTTTAAAATTCACTAGTACTATTAGTAAGGAATCTGTAGATTTCCTTGATCTCACTCTCTATGTGGATAAAGGTAGATTAAAATCAAAGACCTTTTTTAAAAAAACGGATGTAAATGCGTATATAGACACCACTAGTTGTCATTATGGTCCGTGGTTGAAAAATATCCCCAAAGGGCAATTTCGTAGGATCCACCGTAATTGCACCGAGCTTGATGTTTATAAACAACAAAGTAAAGTTTTACTAGAAAGATTTGTGGAAAAAGGGTACAAAAAGGAAGATCTTGAAAAACAGAGCTCGGGGATAGAAAAGGGTGGGAAAGATAGTAGTATCAGACAGAAAGATAGTGATCGATTTAAGTTTGCTTTTCTCACACAGTTCAACTCCAGTGCGGGGGTTATAAAAAATGCGCTGAGGAAAAATTAGGCAGTACTGAAGAATGACCCCGTTTTGGGGTCAGTGGTTCCCGAGAAACCGGGAGTTATTTTTAAAAAGGCACCCAACCTAAAGAATCATTTGGTTCAGAGTTTTATTCCCACAAAAATATCAAAACGAAGTAAGTGTCAGTTCACATGGTGCGGTTTCTGTCTTCCCTGCAAAAACCATAAGAAAGAAAACAGAATGGTGAATAAAAAAGAAATATTATCAACAGTGACCAAACAGGCTTTTAAAATGAAGGGCGAAATGTCCTGTGAAAGTACTGGGGTGGTCTACGTGCTGGAGTGCCCTTGTGGCCTCCAGTACGTAGGCCGTACCCTCAGAAAGTTAAAAGTGAGGATCCAGGAACATATACGCAACATCCAAAAAGGTGTGAAAACCCATAGCGTATCAGCGCATTTTGCAGAGAAACATAATAAGGACCCAAGTGGTCTTGTATTTGCAGGGGTGGAGAAGGTTCAGTTCAAATGGAGAGGTGGAGATCCCGTAGCGTATATCAATAAGCGAGAAATCGAGTGGATATATCGCATGAGTACATTACAGCCTAAAGGGCTGAACATTGAATTTGATCTTAAACCCTGTTTGGTATAGTGACGAAATCCATGAGGTAAGAATAGGAGTCCAGCGTGTTTACGCTATTCTCTGATAACTGCACCAACAAGTTAAATGAAAGATTTGACCTTTTTTAACAATGCAAGAATGGAACTATGGTATTTGAATTTTAGTGTATATATGTATGAGAAGGTCTCTGATGTCTAGAGATAGACCCTCCCTCCTGTGTGTGGATCCCGGTGTATAAGAAACACCTGTGAGAGGTAGACTCATTAGCCCCTGAGGAAGCGCATAGCGAAACCTAGGTCGGGCAGAGGATTTTTAACACAATCATTGTGTCGATATGCCTGATGTACTTTTAATTTTGTAAGTATAATAAAACCTTTTACGGATTCTTGTTTAGAGGTGCTTTCACTATTGGTACCCTTCTTCTTAGATTTGAAAGAGGGCCATATCTATGGAAAAGTTGGATTTGCCCTAGTGCATCTGTGTGGCCATATCAACTAGTTTCTGAACTGGGAGCTGGATGAACTGACTTGTCCTGTGACTTGAGAGCAGCGCGGTCTTCTTGTTTGATATGATGGATGTTATCACTGTAAAAGTAAAAAAAATAAATAATAATAATAATAATAATTTAAAAAAAAAGTTTAAATCATTCCCCTTTCCCAATTTTATATATAAAAATATATAAAGAATAAAAATTCATATTAGATCTTGCAGTGTCCAAAAAGGTCATAAATATTAAAATATTTTCAAAAAAATGATGTGCTCTTATAATGAAAAAAAAAACAAAAAAAAACAAATTAAAAACACACATTTCAACGTTTTTTTTTACAATCTTTTTCCTCTCAAAAATTTGAATAACAGTGATCAAAAGTCATATGTACCACAAAAATGGTATGAATAATATCTAAATTTTGTCCTGCAAAAAACAAGCCCTCATATACTGTAGTTCTGTAGACCAAATATAACAAAGTTATGGCTGTCAGAAAAAATGATCCAAAGAAAATTTAGATTTAGGTTTTTATTTTTTAAAATTAAAACGAAAAAAAAAATGTACAAGGTTGGTATCGCCGTATTCATATTGATCAACAGATTAAGCACATTATGTCATTTTTAGTGCACAGTGAACACAGTGATGTCAAAACCCAAAAAAAACTTGGCAGAATAGTATATTTTTTTTATTGTAACCCGACAAAGATTTTTTCCTCATTTTAAAATAAAAGACATGGTAAATTGAATAGTGCCCTTACATACTGTAGTACAATTTATCTCCACAAAAATAATCCCTCATATGGCTATATGAATGGAAATTTGAGAAAGTTATGGCTATATGAACGTTGAGAGGAAAGAACGAAAAAGACAAAAACAAACGTGGGCTCCATACTTTATGGAGCACTGGTGCCTTACAGCACTGGGGTCCTAGGTTTGAATCCGACCAACCACAACATCTGCATGGAGTTTGCATGTTCTTTCTGTGTTTGTGTGGGCTTCCTCTGGGTACTCTTTTCCTCCCACACGCCAAAGACATACTGATAGGGAACTTAGATTGTGAGCCCCATTGGGGACAGTTGGACGGTAATGTCTGTAAAGCGCTGTGGAATATAGTAGTGTTATATAAGTTCAATAAATAAATAAATAAAAATAATAAGAACTTTCAAAAATGGACTGAGAAAAATATAAAAATGTACACATTAAAACTGTAAATGGCTCTGTTCTGTCAAATGGAAACTACTGAAAGAATAGAAATGATATCCCATGTTAATGTAGATAAGCCTACCTGGACTACAGTTAAGCTTTTAAGTGAGCTGAAACCGATCACTACTACACATTTTAAATATCTGGGTATCAACACATCTACTTCAGCCACAGAACTATACAATCAATATTTCTCACTTTTATTACAAAAAATTAAAGAAGAACTCCCGCAAAAATTTTTATTCTCTGACCTGTTAGAAAGCTGCATGATATTATCTGTAGTGAATGTAATCTTCTCATCAGTGACTGTATCTGTGAGCTGTCCCCTCTCTTATAATTATAGCTGGGTCATGTGACCAACTCCCTGACCTCCAACTGACCCAGGACAGGAAGCCAGTTACTGCTCTATTCATTCATATGAGACTGAAAGTGAGGCTCCCATAGGAATACATAAAGAATTAGACTTCCTGTCCACACATAAGTCTCTGTGTGAGTTATTGGGTCTAATTCCTAGTCACATGGCACAGATGAGAAACACCAGGGAGATATAACTAAAAAATACAGCCATTGTTAAAAAAAAATGACATTCACTACAGATTACATCATGTACATTTCTAGCAGGACATGGAATAAAATTTTTAGCGGGAGTTCTTCTTTAAAGGCTGACTGACTGAATGGAATGACTTGTTCCTCTCATGGTTTAGTCATATCAACTTGATAAAAATGATCACCCTCCCAAGAGTTTTATATGTTTTACAGTGTCTTCCAATAGACATACCTAAACATTTTTTGTTGCGTTGAAGAGAATGATACTTTCTTTTATCTGGAACAAGGGTCAGAATAGATTGGCATTTCATACTATAACTAGATCAAAGAAAGCTGGAGGGCTTGGCCTTCCGGATTTCGAAAAGTATCGAGATGCCTCACAAATTGCAAGAGTGGTAGAATGGCATACTACACCAATTAGGAAAAACTGGGTGGATCTGAAAGAGGGCTGTGCCTGGTTTCTATTAAGTTATGTCACATGGAGAACAAAACATAACCAGTTTTTATATGTACAAAGAAATAATAAACCCAATAACTAAACATACACTCAAAATATGGCTTAAAACTGTCAAAAAGCATAACCTCCAGGTACCGGACATCAAGGACCTACCTTTATACATTTGTATTCCAAGAAAATACAAAGTCATAAGGAAAAAAATTATGAGCAGTAGTCACTTCTTTATGATAACTCTTAAATAAGTTATGAAAGATTTAAAAAAAAAATCCTTGAGCTAAATGTCTTTTGGGAAACCATGAAGGTCTTTGACATCTCTCAGAAAGAACACTCCCAGTTACATAGACATCTCATGGGCTTACCTATATCAAATACATCCCCAATATTATGTAGTAGTCTGATAGACTGCCCTTAACTCATAGTATCTCCAGAATATATTCAGAACTTATTTACACTGAAACTTATCCGCCCTTTATTCAGGGCTGGTCAAAGGAGCTTGGGAAAACATTCAATGAACAAGAAAGCCAAGTAATAGTGAATTTCGATACCAAATGTCTCCTCCATTAAACTTCAAGAGGCCCTCTACAAATTGTTGACCAGATGGTACAAAACCCCTGTCCTTCTAAACAAGATAAACAGCAACATCTCGAAAAATTGCTGGAGGTGTAATGAAGTGGTGGGTA
>ONZH01013627.1:0-124006 GCA_900303285.1 Rhinella marina
TGAGAACAGAAACCGAGCCCGGAATCTGCTCTTCATGCAGCAGAATATACTGACTGCGAAAGTCCGGTGAATGTCTATCAGTGATGTACAGTGGATTTGTTGTCTTCCGGCGCTCTGCCCCTGGTTCTCTTAACTTTAACTTTATTGGGGGTTTTCTGGGTCCTCGTCTTTTGCCTCAGAATGATGGAGACGCCTTCTCTGGACAACATTTAAGACATTCGCTGAGATAAAAAAGAAGAGTATCATAAAATGTCTCTACAATACATTTGTATTTGAAATGTTCTGAGGCACATGAGACCTTCACACATCATCTACTCACCTGGAAATCTGTATAGGACATGATCGGGAATATTATCAGGCCAAAATATCCCGCCCACTCGCCTACCATGCCTGTCATAGAGAAGATCTGCAGAAGATAGAGGGACAGAGTAGAGAATGTTAGTGCCCATATATAGTCACTAGTGGTTCTGGTATGGAGTGAGATGGAAGGATGGCATGTCTTTTAAGAGTTTCTCTATACTATTGCACAGATTGTTAAATAAGACATGGCTCACCTCTTTACAGGTGATCGGTGGTACATAGGCGGAAGATGCCCACACCTACATCAACTGAAGAACGTGTAAGGACAGTAACAGAAGTGTATTATTAGTGTTTACTATCATGTCTAATCTACTCTACAGTGGAGTCTCAGATAGCTGATAATCTCCAGTGTATCCAGCACACAACATTATATTGTACCAGCCAGGTATAAAAGGATACAGGTCAGCAGTGCCACAATGGTCACAAAGGTTGATGCCAGTCTTACATGGCACATGCGACGACTGCTGAAGGATTTCTCATATAGGCATATAGCTTGGCTCAGGTTGTAAACAGCAAAGAAGAAAAACCCAGTTCCTGCGCTGATACTGTGGGCTATGGGACTGATCTTCATCTAGAACATAAACAGAGATATAAATGTCATCAATGAGGTCATCAGGAAGATCTGAGAATAGAGAACAGCAGAGGACGCATGAGGAGTGTAATTATACAGTAATGCATGAGGATAAACACCAGGGGGTGACACTGAAATGCTCCACTGGGGACTATAGAAAACTAATAGCAGTATACAGTATATACCACAGAGCAGCAGACACTGTGTTTTCTATAGGGCAAATACTAAAAGTATATAAATACATAGACAACAGAGGCCCTGAGCATTGACCCTCTATAACTACTTGTCCTGAGACCTCTGTGTACTAATGGATACTTATATAAAACCACATAACTTACCGAACATACACCAGTCACCGCGTTCGCGATACACGCGAGACATCCCATGGCGTATAGGATTTTCTGGCAAATGATATTTCGCTTCTCTGATGGTTCAGAATGGAGGATCATGAACTTGTATTGGACGGAAGCGACGCCAGCTCCTGAAATAGACAATACATGTCATCATTATCATTTCTATACACAGGAGTCAGTGATGATTATACGGTAATCTCCAGTGATGACCACCGCTCAGCGCTAAATAATGATTACAGCTCTGGAGTCGCAGAGCTCTTCATCATCTTATCTCCATATAGGAAGCTGCATCCACTTACCTAGAATGGAAGTCACCATGAAGACGACGATGAATACCACCGATTCGGGATATTGTTCTCCCGTGGCACTTGGGAGAAAAGCAAAATGTTTGAAGTTAATAGGAGACAAATGGCAGAAATGTCTCATCATCAAGAGCAGAGGAGACGTTATGTACTTTTACCTGCCCCACTATATATCCATTACTTTCCCAGTACAATTAATAATTCAGTGATAATAATAGTGATAATAATGTAATAATAACATCCCCGGAATGACACAGATAACAAGACAGTAATAATTACACTGCACGGTCAGGAATCTCGCTCCGTCCCCTCTTACCTGATGTATGGAGATTTTGAATGGCCCAAGGTGACAGTGATGGCGATCAGGGCACAAAGGCCTAAAAGCGTCCATGTGACGAAGAGGATAGGCAAGAATGCCAAACCCCGAATCTCCATGGCGCCAAAGCAAAAGATTCGCCAAAGCAAAAACAAAGATTTGCTCAGGAAAAGCAAACGCCTGTCTGTCTCTCTCTGTATTCACAGATATTCTGACTCAGGTAATGTCAGGCAGTGGTTTTCCTAGGTTCAGAACGCGATGATGTCACAAGCTTCTGTGATGTCACCAGTGCTTGGATCTGATTGGTCCTCGCTAGCTTCTGTGATGTCATCACACATGCCTATATGTGATTGGTCCTCACTAGCTTTTGTGATTTAATTATCACACATACCTGGATCTGATTGCGTCCTCAGTATTGTAAATATTTTGTGTGTATTATATATATATATATAGTCCTTAATATGGCAGAATCCTCTTGGTTATTCAATCATAGATCACACAAGGCCATATCACTACAGAATTAGTAAAGCTGGGTGATGACCCCTGCTGTCATCTCTGCCCCTCTGTCTGCTCCATTTAGAAAATGAAGGCACCATGAAAGGTGTTGCTGTTTTTCTCATGGTGCCTGGAGAGAAGGTCTTACCTGTTGCTCTCCACTCTCCGTATGCTCCGCTCTCCTATCAAATGACTCCTGATTAAAGCTTGGATTCAGGTTATAGATATTTACTTGAACAATTACTGCAGCATCCCTTTATAGCAGTTGTTTCACACTGGCAGGGCTCCGGGGGGTACAGGGACTCTGTGCTTTGGTTCAGAAAGGGGGCTCGAGCAGAGCACCCCCTCTATTATGTTTAAGTGCCCTTATAGAGCAGAGGTTGTCCCAATGAGCCCACCCAGGATGTGTGACGCCCAGGTTCGCACCACCAATGAGGCCAGGTGAGGCAGCACCAGGTAGGGGTAAGATGGGAGCAGCGGAAAGGCCATGGGCAATGAGCACTTTCATTGTGGCAAAGGGGTTAGGTTAAGAAATTTGCATGGGGGGGCACTGTTTCAGGCAGCAAAAAGGCTAGGTGCACCCCTGGTGGTGCCTGTCTGCTCCATGCTGCAGAATACATTGTTTCATGTTTGAGTGTTGCCTTTATAAAAGCAGAGACATAAGTGTGTTTGAGCGTTTGATTTTTAAGTGCGTGTTTGAATTAAGTGTGTGACTTTAGATTTCGTGACTTCAGATTTGGGGACTACAGTAAGTCGGTTTCATATCACTGTATTGTATTATTTTCTCTTTTATTGTGTAATCCCCATTAGAATGGCTTCCATCATTGACAGCACAGTCCAGTGCACATCTTGTCTGATGTATGCAGTCCTGGAACAGCCGTTTAAGGGTGCATATATTTGTTCAAAATGTGAGCAAATTACCTGTTTGGAATCGCACATCGTGTATCTAAGCGGGCGAATTTCAACGCTGAGAAGCACTGACAATTTGGAAAAGAGTTTGCTGCTCAGTGAGAAAGCACTCTATGGGGTAGATGTGGGGGAGGGTGGTAGTGAGGAGGCACAGGAAAGTGAGGCAGCTAGCTGGGTAACAGTTAGAAAGCGGGGTAGAGGGAAAAGTGCCAGGGAGGCTAGCCCTGATCTGACACACCCCAACAAGTTTACAAGTTTGGCAGATGAGGGGAATGCCACTTCAGGGAGAGCACTGCTGCAGCCGGACACTTCCTCTGCCAGTCAGGGGAATGTCAGCTCCAGTAAGCAGGGGGACAGGAGAGCAGGGCAGGCCAGACAGGTGCTGGTAGTGGGAGATTCAATTATTAGGGGTACAGAGAGGGCAATCTGTCACAAAGACCGGGATCGTCGAATGTTGTGTTACCTTCCTGGCGCTCGAGTTCGGCACATCGCGGATCGGGTTGACAGATTACTGGGAGGGGCTGGAGAAGATCCAGCAGTCATGGTCCATATCGGAACCAATGACAAAGTTAGAGGTAGAGTAGTAGTGGAGCGTCCTTAAAAATGATTTTAGGGATCTAGGGCATAAGCTTAGGGCAAGGACCTCAAAGGTAGTGTTTTCCGAAATACTTCCTGTGCCACGAGCCACACAAGAAAGGCAGCAGGACATTAGGGAGGTAAACAAGTGGCTCAAGAACTGGTGTAGGCAGGAGGGATTTGGGTTCTTGGAGAACTGGGCCGACTTCTCTGTCGGCTACAGGCTCTACCTTAGGGATGGGCTGCACCTCAATGGGGAAGGGGCAGCTGTTTTGGGGGAGAAGATGGCTAGAAGGCTGGAGGAGTGTTTAAACTAGGGACTGGGGGGGAGGGTAACTACATTATAGATGGGGAAGATAGTGCAGATAGAGACCTGGGGCAAGGTAATGGAACTGGGGGAGGAATGGAAGGAGGAACTAGAACAGTTCAGAAGGAAAGGTGTAGGGGAAAAAATATATATAAACCTTTTAACTGTATGTACACTAATGCCAGAAGCCTGACTAATAAAACTGGTGAACTGGAATTAGTGATGTGTGAGGAGGACTATGACATAGTGGGAGTAACTGTGACATGGCTGGATGATAGCTATGACTGGGCAGTCAACGTACAGGGTTGCAGTCTGTTTAGAAAGGATCGCCAAAACCGGAGAGGGGGGAGGGGTCTGCCTTTATGTAAAGTCTTGTCTAAAGCCCACAATCCGGGAAGATATAAGTGAGGGACATGAAGATGTGGAGTCACTGTGGGTAGAAATAAATGGAGCCAAAACAATAATAAAATACTAATAGGGGTTTATTATAAACCACCTAATATATCAGAGACCACAGAAAATCTACTTCTAAATGAAATAGACGAGGCGGCAAATCATAATGAGGTCGTTATTATGGGGGACTTCAACTACCCAGATATAGACTGGGAAACTGAAACCTGTACATCTCATAAAGGAAACAGGTTCTTGGAAATAACCAAAGACAATTACCTTTCCCAACTGGTTCAGGACCCGACTAGAGGGGACGGCCATACTGGACCTAGTATTAACCAATAGACCTGACAGAACAACAGATGTGCAGGTCGGGGGACACCTGGGAAATAGTGACCATAATATAATAACCTTCCAACTGTCATTCAAAAGAGCGTTTCTTCAGGGAGGAACAAAAATACCAAACTTCAAAAAAGCAAAATTTAGTCAACTAAGAGAGGCCATAGGCCTAACTAACTGAGACAAAGTCCTCAAAAATAAAAATACAGCCACAAAATGGGATATTTTTAAAAGCATCCTAATATCTAATTGTGAGAGGTACATACATAGAAACATAGAAGATTGACGGCAGAAAAAGACCACCTGGTCCATCTAGTCTGCCCTTTTATTAGGATAGATACATGTTTATCCCAGGCATGTTTAAATTCAGTTACTGTGGATGTATCAACCACCTCTGCTGGAAGTTTGTTCCAAGCTTCTACTACTCTTTCAGTGAAATAATATTTTCTAATGTTGTTCTTGATTTTTCCCCCAACTAACCTCAGATTGTGCCCCCTTGTTCTTGTGTTCAGTTTCTTATTAATAACCCTTCCCTCCTGAACTTTATTCACTCCTTTAACATATTTAAAGGTTTCAATCATGTCCCCCCTTTCTCTTCTTTCCTCCAGACTATACATATTAAGAACTCGGAGTCTTTCGTGATAAGTTCTATGCTTTAGACCTTCCGCCATTTTTGTAGCTCTTCTTTGGACCCGTTCTATTTTAGCAATATCCTTTTGCAGGTGAGGTCTCCAGAATTGAACACAGTATTACAGATGTGGTCTCACTAGAGCTCTATACAGAGGGATCACAATCTCCCTCTTTCTGCTTGTTATACCTCTAGCTATGCAGCCAAGCATACGATTTGCTTTCCCTACCGCCTGGCTGCATTGGTTACTCATTTTGAGGCTGTCAGAGATGACTACCCCCAAATCCTTCTCTTCTGAGGTCTTTGTTAGCACAGAACTGCCAATACGATACTCAGATAGAGGATTTCTTCTCCCCAAGTGCATTATTTTACATTTTGAAACATTGAACTGAAGTTTCCATTGTTTTGACCACTTATCTAATAAAGATAAATTATTCTCCATATTACCGACACTGTCCTGGAACATCAACCCTATTACACACTTTTGTGTCATCAGCAAACAAGCAAACCTTCCCTACCAAGCCGTCCCTTATGTCACTTACAAACATGTTAAACAGAACAGGACCCAGAACAGATCCTTGTGGCCCCCACTTGTAACCAGCCTCTGCTCAGAATACACTCAATTAACAACAACCCTCTGGTATCTGTCCTTCAGCCAACTGCAGATCCACTGAACTATCCAGGGGTTAAGTCCAATTTTTGATAACTTCTCTATCAGCTCTTTATGGGGAACTGTATCGAAAGCTTTACTGAAATCCAGGTAGGCGATATCCACAGCACCACCTTCATCCAGCACTTTAGTTACATAGTCAAAGAAATCAATGAGATTAGTCTGACATGATCGGCCTTCTGGGAAAAAAAGGTTAAGGAACAAGAAGAAAAAAATGTGGATAAATAGAGCTTTAAAGAAAGCAATAAATGACAAACAGAAAGCATTTAAATCACTAAAACAGGAGGGGAGCGAGGAAGCATTGAAAAACTATAAGGAAAAAACTAGAATATGCAAAAGACAAATAAAAACAGCCAAACTAGAGACCGAGAGATTAATCGCGTAAAACTAACCCTAAAATGTTGTTTAATTATATAAATGGTAAAAAGTATAAACCTGAAGGTGTCGGCCCCTTACATAGTAATGAGGGGGGAGTTGCAGAGAGCGATGAGGAGAAGTCAAAGCTGCTAAATATCTTTTTCTCCACTGTATTCACTGAGGAAAATAAACTGTCAGATGAAATGCAGAATATAAAAGTAAATTCCCCATTAAAAATTCCCTGTCTGACCCAGGAAGAAGTAGAGCGGCGTCTTAAAAAGATTAAAATAGACAAATCGCCAGGACCAGATGGCATACACCCCCGTATCCTAAGAGAATTAAGTAATGTCATCGCCAGACCCTTATTTCTGATATTTAAGGACTCTATACTGACAGGGAGTGTTCCACAGGATTGGCGCATAGCAAATGTGGTGCGAATATTCAAAAAGGGTCCAAAAACTGAGCCCGGGAACTATAGGCCGGTAAGTTTAACATCTGTCGCGGGTAAACTGTTTGAGGGTTTTCTAAAAGATGCTATCTTGGAGTACCTTAATGAAAATAAGCAAATAACTCCATATCAGCATGGCTTCATGAGGGATCGGTCATGTCAAACCAATTTAATCAGTTTCTATGAGGAGGTAAGTTCTAGACTGGACCGCGGCGAATCAATGGATGTTGTATATCTGGACTTCTCCAAAGCATTTGACACGGTACCACATAAAAGGTTAGTATATAAAATGAGAATGCTTGGCCTCGGAGAAAATGTCTGTATGTGGGTAAGTAACTGGCTCAGTGATAGAAAACAGAGGGTGGTTATTAATGGTACATACTCAGATTGGGTCACTGTAACTAGTGGGGTACCACAGGGGTCAGCATTGGGCCCTATTCTCTTCAATATATTTATTAATGATCTTGTAGAAAGCTTGCATAGTAAAATATCAATTTTTGCAGATGACACTAAACTGTGTAAAGTAATTAACACAGAAGAGGACAGTACACTGCTACAGATGGATCTGGATAGACTGGAGGCTTGGGCAGAGAAGTGGCAGAAGAGGTTTAACACTGACAAATGTAAGGTTATGCATATGGGAAGGAATAATGCAAGTCACCAGTACATACTAAATGGTAAAATATTAGGTAGCTCTGACATGGAAAAGGACCTAGGAATTTTAGTGAACAGCAAATTAAGCTATGGAAACCAGTGTCAGACAGCTGCTGCCAAGGCCAATAAGATAATGGGTTGCATCAAAAGAGGCATAGATGCCCGTGATGAGAACATAGTCCTGCCACTTTACAAATCACTAGTCAGACCACACATGGAGTACTGTGCACAGTTCTGGGCTCCTGTGAACAAGGCAGACATAGCAGAGCTGGAGAGGGTTCAGAGGAGGGCAACTAAAGTAATAACTGGAATGGGTGGACTACAGGACCCAGAAAGATTATTAAAATTAGGGTTATTCACTTTAGAAAAAAGACGACTGAGGGGAGATCTAATAACTATGTATAAATATATCAAAGGTCAGTACAGAGATCTCTCCCATCATCTATTTATCCCCAGGACTGTGACTGTGATGAGGGGACATCCTCTGCGTCTGGAGGAAAGAAGGTTTGTACACAAACATAGAAGAGGATTCTTTACGGTAAGAGCAGTGAGACTATGGAACTCTCTGCCTGAGGAGGTGGTGATGGTAAGTTCACTAAAAGAGTTCAGGAGGGGCCTGGATGTATTTCTGGAGGTAATAATATTACAGGTTATAGTTACTAGAGAGGGGTCGTTGATCCAGGGAGTTATTCTGATTGCCTTATTGGAGTCGGGAAGGAATTTTTTCCCCTAAAGTGGGGAAATTTTGGCTTCTACCTCACAGGGTTTTTTCGCCTTCCTCTGCATCAACTTGTAGGAAAACAGGCCGAACTGAATGGACAGATGTCTTTTTTTGGCCTTATAAACTATGTTACTATGTTAAAGTACAATTGTAAAATATTTCCTTTTTTTATTGATTACAAAGTTGCCAACAGTTCCCAATTTACCAGGATTGTCCCGTATTTCAGAGACAATCCTGGAAAATGTTATTTGTCCTTGATATTAAATAATTTTTCTGAATTTATTTTTAGGGGGAAAGATACAAAATCAGCAATTTTAACATAATTGCTCTTCTAATTATTGGCATGCCTGTTGCTATGCTATTTATGACTCTGTACTTGAACCCCATGAATTGTAAAACGCTGCTGTTTAATATGTTGGTGCTATATAAAGATTATTATTATTATAAATAACATAACTTTATTATGTGGGTCAGTACAATGATGATAATGACACATTTCTATACATTTTTCATTATTTTTTATTTCTTCCTGCAGGTTGTCAGCTGCATAACTGTCCTCCCCTGCACTCCTCCTCCAGACTGAAGGGGAGGGGGGCTGCTTTAGCTGCTCATATCTATGGATTGGTAGCAGCTAGAGATATTGGTAAGTTGGCATCCCAAGCTTTCAAACAATACCAAAATCACAGCATTATTTTCACTACATGGGAAGATATAGGTGTTAGAAAGCAAATTTTACCATGTTTATGCCTGACTCGAATTTTAAGAGTGATATCTCCTGTTTCTGTTGTGCTAATGCTGTTATTTTGGTCTTGTATGAAAGTCAGGTATGCCAGGCCCATGTCTCCAGCAGCTACCAATGAGGAATTTCATTGCTGGAGTTAGACTTGGGCAAAACAGTGAGGTGGTTAAAGGGGTTCTCCGGGAATTAAGAAAACAAAATGAATGAAAATACTTAAATATTACTTTCTTATAAACATATTCCCAAATACCTTTCATTACTTATAATGGCTTGTTTTGTCTGGGGAGCAATCATTAGGAGAAATAAAATTGCCGCCATCCTATTAGTACATACAAAACCTGAACTAATCACACAGGAGGACAAGTTACTTCACAACACTGAGGTAAAGAGCTGCCTCATCCTCCTCTCTACTCTGCTTGTCAGGGATTATGGTCATGAATACAGTTCAATATGATCTTCCGCTGGATCCAGGGGTATAGCTATAGGAGGTGCAGCGGTAGCAGTCGCTACCAGGCCCAGGAGCCTGAGGGGCCCCAAAGACCCTTGTGCGCTTGTGCCAGGGCCCATGAGCCTTTAGCTACTCCCCTGGCTGAATCTCTGTAGGAATAGTGTTTATGAGGAGACATGAAGTAGCAGCACTAGTTTGCAGTGGTCTAGCAAGCCAAGTATTGCGCACCCCAACCTGTGGCCACGTCCCTTTTTACAGATAATGTAGTAGATAAAACTTGCAGTCCTATGTAACACCACAGATAACACAGTGATAATTCTATGAGTACAGATAATGTAGTAGATGGGTGTGAGGCCAAATTCTATATCCACCCTTCCCCCCAACCCTACAGTGAAACAGATATTTGGATGGACATTACATACATCACTACACTACACTACTATATATCTCTTATATCCTGTGACATCTCCTGTGATGTAGACTTTCCTCAATGTCTTCAGTCTATGAGGCTGAACGGAGGGGATGGGAGCCATAGGCTCCAGTGGCCCGGGGCTGGCGGTCACAAACACATCACCGTACCCTCCTGCGCCGCATCATCACATCATCTTGCGAGACCCAGCGCAGGAGGTCATGGTGAGGTAAGGTCACTAGCCTGAAGCCTAAGAGGCTGAACGGAGGGGACGGGAGCCATAGGCTCCAATGGCCCACATTTAAGTTCCTGCTGCTTGGCGCCCCATGCAATTTTGCACTCGGGGCAATGGCTGCCCCCCCCCCACGCTATGCCACTGCTCCTACCCACACAATATAAATATGAAGAATATATAAGGATCAGAATACAGCAATGCAAAAAACAAAATATTTTTTTTTCATTTTCTAAAAAAAAGACAAAAAAAACTATAAACATGATTATAACTGATTATAACACAAACTATAAATATGTAGTATCACTGTTATTGCAGTGACTCATAGAATGAAGTTAACAGAACAGTTTTACTGCATAGGGAACGCTGTTAAAACAAGGACAGAATTACATTTTTTTTCAATTGTACCCCATTTAGAAAGCACAACTTGTCCCACAAAAAGACAAGTCCTCATGTGACTATGTGAATGGAAAAAGAAAAAATCAGCTGTTTGAGAAGTTAACGGCGCTCCTGTGAACACCGAGGCTTTCTCTCAGCTCACCAAGCACAGCGCCATACATTGTCTAGCCGCTGTGCTTGGTATCGCGCTCAGTAATAATTTACTTCTATGGGGCTGAGCTGCTCCTAGGCCACGTGACCAAGGAACGTAACGTCACTGGCCTAGGAAAAGCTGAGAGAAGGCCGCGGCACTCACGGGAGTGCCGGTGCCTTCTCAAACAGCTTATCAGCGGGGGTGCCGGGTTTCGGACCCCCACCGATCAGAAAACCCCTTTAAATATTAGGATCCAATAAAATTACTTGATGAGACCTCTGTGCGCTGGCCACTCTCTAGATGCTGCTTTGCTTGTGATGGTGGAGGAAAGGAACTCTAGTCTCCTGTTCTAACGCTCTATCAATCCCCTGGGAATGGGAGTGGAGGAGATGCTAGAAGTGGAATTTTGCCGCATCAGCACCCACTTTTTGCTACAAGAACCTGCCATTAGCCTAAGCAGAGCATCCAGTCACATACTATGCCCGGCGGAAACATAGTATTTTGAGATTTAGACTCCTTTGGAGATGATGGGCTGCTGGGTTCTATCCCTCCAAGGGTCCTTTGATGTAGATAGCGGTTGCTTGGCGTTGCGACTGAAAATTTATCCCATGGCTTCTGCGGCTCAGTAGGTCTAAAAAGTGCACTTGTTGCAGGGTTGGTGATTTACTCCTAATTACCTTGGCAGTGAGGTAATAATCCATATTTGTCTTGTGAATGAGGATCATCTCTTTGCAAACTAGGCGTACAAATCACGACTTCCATGTGACTTTCGTATGCTCATTTAAAGCGGTATTCTCATCTTAAACCATGAGGGCATATCGCCAAAGGTAGGACCCACACCTACACTGAGAATGGAGTGAGGAAGGTGGTGGCCAGAGGCACTCTCCCTATAGAAGTTAATGGGAGCGTACCTCGCTTGCGCAGCGACCTCACCCATCAATTTCTATGGGGCCGACAGAAATAGTCGAGCCAGCCCTTGACTATTTTCAGCAGCCCCATAGAAATGAAAGGAGGTCGGCTGCGCATGTGCGGTGCACCCTCCACAACTTTCAGAGATCCGTTCTCAATGTAGGTTTAGGTCCCAGAGGTGGACCCACACAGGCATATCCTAGCAATATGCCTCCATTTTCTGAGATGGGAATACTCCTTTAATCTTAACCAGGGCTTAGGTTCAGTTCACTTCACTTAGTCTATATTTAAATACCATGTCATGGGTACACTGGCTTGCGACGCCCCTGCTCTAATGCCCAGATGTTCTAACATCCAGATGCTTTGTCTGTGGAGGTGCAGGATTTGAGCTCTCTGCAAAACTTACCGTATACCCTTTCTCATTAAAAAGTGTGTGCTCACTAGTGACCCAATTACCTGCCGAAAAGAAGTGGTCTTGCTGTGCAGCAGTTCATCATGATCACACTCTTATAGACATATTGGATATCCCTTTACACATTTTCCACAAATGTCATTTATAATGCCCATAAAATGGCAACCACTGCACTCAAATATGTCTATTGGAAAAACCAGCTCTGCCATTACCACTTTCTTCATGCCACTTCCACAGCTTGACTGGTTACTGCCACAAGGTTCCCTAGTTACAAAAAGTTGCCTATAATGATGAATAAAGAGACTCGGACACATAGTTTGCTACCTCATCTAGTGGCTTTTATTAATAACAGAGCAGTAGATTGAAATAGCCCTGTGAATCCCTGACTCTTGGAAAGAGTCGTACTTCAACACTCAGGAGAGGAAAAACCCCCAGTGGAGGAAACCTCTAAGGAGCCTTGGCTGAAGGACTGCCCCTCCTCTAGGCAAGGGGGTAAAAGCCAACATTTGGTGTGAGGTAGCTGAGGAAAGTCCGATAAATGTCAAGTCCGGTATTGAGAACAGAAACCGAGCCCGGAATCTGCCTCTTCATGCAGCAGAATATATCTGACTGCGGAAAGTCCGGTGAATGTCTTATCCAGTGATGTACAGATGGATTTAGTTGTCTTCCTGGCGCTCTGCCCCTGGTTCTTAACTTTAGACTTTATTGGGGGTTTTCTGGGTCCTCGGTCTTTTGCCTCAGAATGATGGAGACGCCTTCTCTGGACAACATTAATGACATTTGCTGAGAGTAAAAAAGAAGAAAGAACATGTATCATAAAATGGCTCTCTACAATACATTTGTATTTGAAATGTTTCTGAGGCACATGAGACCTTCACACATCATCTACTCACCTGGAAATCTGTATAGGACATGATCGGGAATATTATCAGGCCAAAATATCCCGCCCACTCGCCTACCAAGCCTGTCATAGAGAAGATCTGCAGAAGATAGAGGGACAGAGTAGAGAATGTTAGTGCCCATATATAGTCACTAGTGGTTCTGGTATGGAGTGAGATGGAAGGATGGCATGTCCTTTAAGAGTTTCTCTATTACTATTGCACAAGATTGTAAATATTGACATGAACTCACCTCTTTACAGTGATCGGTGGTACATAGGCGGAAGATGCCCACACCTACATCAACTGGAAGAACGTGTTAAGGACAAGTAACAGAAGTGTATTATTAGTGTTTACTATCATGTCTAATCTACTCTACAGTGGAGTCTCAGATAGCTGATAATCTCCAGTGTATCCAACACACAACATTATATTGTACCAGCCAGGTATAAAAGGATACAGGTCAGCAGTGCCACAATGGTCACAAAGGTTGATGCCAGTCTTACATGGCACATGCGACGACTGCTGAAGGATTTCTCATATAGGCATATAGCTTGGCTCAGGTTGTAAACAGCAAAGAAGAAAAACCCAGTTCCTGCGCTGATACTGTGGGCTATGGGACTGATCTTCATCTAGAACATAAACAGAGATATAAATGTCATCAATGAGGTCATCAGGAAGATCTGAGAATAGAGAACAGCAGAAGATGCATGAGGAGTGTAATTATACAGTAATGCATGAGGATAAACACCAGGGGGTGACACTGAAATGTATGCTCCACTGGAGACTATAGAAAACTAATAGCAGTATACAGTATATACCACAGAGCACCAGACACTGTGTTTTCTATAGGGCAAATACTAAAAGTATATAAATACATAGACAACAGAGGCCCTGAGCATTGACCCTCTATAACTACTTGTCCTGAGACCTCTGTGTACTAATAGATACTTATATAAAACCACATAACTTACCGAACATACACCAGTCACCGCGTTCGCGATACACGCGAGACATCCCATGGCGTATAGGATTTTCTGGCAGATGATATTTCGCTTCTCTGATGGTTCAGAATGAAGGATCATGAACCTGTATTGGACAGAAGCGACGCCAGCTCCTGAAATAGACAATACATGTCATCATTATCATTTCTATACACAGGAGTCAGTGATGATTATACGGTAATCTCCAGTGATGACCACCGCTCAGCGCTAAATAATGATTACAGCTCTGGAGTCGCTGAGCTCTTCATCATCTTATCTCTATATAGGAATCTGCATCCACTTACCTAGAATGGAAGTCACCATGAAGACGACGATGAATACCACCGATTCGGGATATTGTTCTCCCGTGGCACTGGGGAAAAAAGCAAAATGTTTGAAGTTAATAGGAGACAAATGGCAGAAATGTCTCATCATCAAGAGCAGAGGAAACGTTATGTACCTTTACCTGCTCCACTATATATCCATTACTTTCCCAGTATAATTAATAATCCAGTGATAATAATAGTGATAATAATGTAATAATAACATCCCCGGAATGACACAGATAACAAGACAGTAATAATTACACTGCACGGTCAGGAATCTCGCTCCGTCCCCTCTTACCTGATGTATGGAGATTTTGAATGGCCTAAGGTGACAGTGATGGCGATCACGGCACAAAGGCCTAAAAGCGTCCATGTGACGAAGAGGATAGGCAAGAACGCCAAACCCCGAATCTCCATGGCGCAAAGCAAACGATTCGCAAAGCGAAAACAAAGATTTGCTCAGGAAAAGCAAACGCCTGTCTGTCTCTCTCTGTATTCACAGATATTCTGACTCAGGTAATGTCAGGCAGTGGTTTTCCTAGGTTCAGAACTCGATGATGTCACAAGCTTCTGTGATGTCACCAGTGCTTGGATCTGATTGGTCCTCGCTAGCCTCTGTGATGTCATCACACATGCCTATATGTGATTGGTCCTCACTAGCTTTTGTGATTTAATTATCACACATACCTGGATCTGATTGGTCCTCAGTATTGTAAATATTTTGTGTGTATGTACAGTATATATATAGTCCTTAATATGGCAGAATCCTCTTGGTTATTCAATCATAGATCACACATGGCCATATTACTACAGAATTAGTAAAGCTACTGTATGTTATTTTCTATCAGATTGCCAACATGTGCTGAGATTAGTCTAATGATGGAGACAGATCCATGGTGGTGTTATGTTCATCTGCTCAGGAATGGAACATAATACCAACAAATGACAGCTGCTCATACAATAGGATGGGCCTGTACAGGCATTGATACCACCAGGACGGTATGTACAGATATTATACACACCTTGATGTATTGGCAATTACCCCTCTTTGCAAGTTAAACTGTGTTTGAACTTGTCACCGCCCCAGGTAAGACACTTTACATGTTTTTAGCCTAGCAACTGGCTATGAAAATAATACCCAGCAAAACAAACTCTTCTGCATACTAATAAATGTACTACATAAAAAAAATATTGTTTTCTACGTCCTCCGTGAGGTTACAAAGCGTCTACATATGCCAGGCTCTCTTGTAAGAAGCCTGAGAATAATGTTGTGATACAAATCGAAAAAATGGGTGCAAAAACATCCAAAAACATTTATTGGTCGAAATATTTTTTTTACTGTAAGAAAAATTGCCCACTAGCCATTATTGCTATAATTTACAAAAGTCCACTGCTATGAGTAGGATCACTGTCCATAATCGAATATAGATTATGTAGGAACATTGGATATTCCACTCAATGAATTGGAAGTCACTTTGCAGAAATGAATTTTTGACTTCTTGGCTGAACTAAATTAATTATACTCCTTTCGCCACAAGAAAGCAATTGCCTGTCCAGCCTGTCATGGAAAACAATAATGAGTGGGTCCTGTATGCAGTGGTGCACAGGGTTCTCGTAGGGGCCAGTAGCAAACTTAGTATATCAATAAAGTGGAAAAGGTGCTTTAAAAATATGGAGGTCATTCTGAACACCATATTTCTTAAAACTTTCCCATCAACTGACATAAACACAATGATGAATCTTCTGCTTCCCCTCCTATTAAAAAACTGCCTGCCTGAAGCCACCACTAGGGGGAGCTCACTGTATAGGAATTTATAGAGTTTCTGTAAATCATCTGTTCCCCCTAGTGATGGCTGCATGAAAATCCAGTGTTTTTACATCAGGAAGAGAGAGAACTGTGCCTATTGCATATACTTGTACTACAACTCCCATTATCTACTCAGTAAGGATAGACTATAGATATGATCACCAAATGGACCTCTGCCTCCACTATCCACTGGCGCCCTTCATGCTTGCCTTGCACCCTTCCAACCATACACAGCACCCCAGCCACCAACAGGCAAGAAATGCCCCAGTCCATGGTGTGCTCCGAGGGGGAAGAAGGATTGCGCCCCTTCACTCACTGCTCGCGTGGACAGCTGGAAAGGAAAGAAAGAAGGAGTGTGAAACCTGTCAAACAAGCTTTCTGATGGCTCAGTCTGTGGTCTCTCTCTCATTGCTCTCCTGAACGCTCATAACGTGGACATCTCATTTGGTGTAGAAACTAGAGTTAAGCAAAGTTTTGAAAAAATTGATTTGGCAACTTTGCCGAAGTTCGCCAAGAAATTCAATTGGTTCCAAATCTCTATAAATCAGGTATACCCAGGCCACTCTGTCTTATGCTACGGCCATACATAGTGGTTATGCTGTGATAAAGAACCACGCAGCTGCCTTTCATGTAATAAAGACGACCGCACTGTATAGTCCATCTTCATTGTTAATGGCCGCGCGGCACCTTCAATGGACCTTTAAACAGGGCTGTTGCTGGTTTGGGGTTCGGCTGGTTAGGTGGGGGGACAATATGCATATTATTGCTCTTCTTGCCTGCAATCTCCTGCAGTTTATTTGACAGTAAACACAGAATATTAATTAGCCCAGGCATATCCACTTCTCCAACCCCAGCGTTCTCCTGCCCTACAGGTGGGAGCCCTTCTTCTGCCATCTGCTTTTCCACATCATCTAATATCGATGAGAATATGGAACATCCAGCTCTTTCTCTCTATGCATCTTGCTGACTTTTCTAGAACATGGAGACCAAGAAAGATGATTTTAAAGAAGTAAAGCCAGCAAAAGATGATGATGGTCATCATTAAGACCTGGCCCCCCTAAGGAGTGCAGTATGGTTGGCACACTGGCACTGGAATAATAAAAGCTTCCGTCTTATTGGTACTGAATTACATATCTTGTTTATGGCTGAAGTAGGAATAAATAAATAAAACTGATGCAGAATAAGTCTCCCTGCAGTCTCCCCACACTCTCCCTACATTCTCCCTGCAGTCTCCCTGCACTCTCCCTCTTCAATATTCTTCTATTGTTTTCAGCAACACTGTCCCTAGCGCATGGGCGTTTGCCATGTCTCACCCTATGCTCAGCTCACAGGACTATGGAGACCACATGGGATGAGGGTTTTACAGGGCTGTGACATGACAGGGGATCGTGGATCTGTGGACTGCCTGGCTGCACAGCATTATGGATGATCTTGCGTTCCCAGGCTTGTCTCCTCCTCCACTTAGTTTTGCTATGTAACATGTGCAGCCACCATTTTAGCAAAACCTGATTTGTTACCGCGAACCGCCAGAAAAATCGGATTAATTTCTAATTGAAGTTTTCAGAAACTTTCTGCTTCTAATGCTTTGCTCAAAACTAGTAGAAGCGATAAGGATAAAAATGGAGATAAAATAGAGCGTTGCTATAAAATATAAAACAATAAAAGCTAAATGCTTGAGAAGAATTTATTTATCTCCTCATGCACTTAACTTTTATTGTTTTATGTGTTTTTTTTCCATTAAACCAGTTTTATAGCAGCAGTGCTCTATTTTATCTCCATTTTTTCATCCTCATCTTCTCTGCATTTGTTGATGGGATTTGACTGAATTCCAGTGTGTGCAGCTGCAACTATTGCTAGGCTGAGGCTACCAAAATACGTTGTCTGGAGTCGTGCCCGGAGATGCACAACCCCCTCTGGTAAGCCTCTGTACTCGTGGTGTGGATACCATTATTTAATCAGGTTTCAAACAGGGTAGCACCCTAGTACCCTCTTTTATCTCTTTTGGTGTAGGCTTATTCATTTGGTTATAAATAGTGTTGAGCGAATCGAAGTTGACGAAGTGGAATTCGATCTGAATTTCAGGAAAAATTTGATTCGTCAGGATTCCAAATTTCCAGTAGAATCAGATTTTTTCCAAAAATGGCCTCTGCACATTTTATAAAGTGAAAGTAAGAAGCCCAGGAGCGAAGGATCACCCGTAATGCCGTGCAACCAGCCAATCAGCAGATAGCCTCCTTCTCGGCCTCCGCCATTTTCCAGTGTACCGAGCATAGGGAGAGATGTGACAAGTACTAGTAAAAGTGATTAGAAAAGACTTTATTTGAAAAATATTTGTTTTAAACAGTTCAGGGACATAGGGATAGTATAGGGATATAATAGGGAGGCATTATCACTGTAGGGAGAGAGCAGGGGAGTGTAAAGCCTGGGTAATAGGAGCGATTCTATTGTACCTTGCTGCAATAATTGGGGTTAAAAAGTGCTCTAACAATACAGATTTTTGGTTGTTCACATTCTTTTATACATAAGTAATTCAGTTAATCCTTGATTCTGTAATTGGGGTGAAATTGCAGCCTGATACTACAGATTTTGGGGTGAACAGGTTCTGTAGAAATGTATGTGGAATCAGCTGATGACGGTGTAAAAGGAGCGCGCTCTTTCACTGTATTGTAGAATCTTGGGCCACTGCACAGTTCCTTATACCTGGCGCTAACATTGACCTGTAAGGCTGAGTTCACACTTCAGTTTTTTTAGTCAGTTTTGGCCCCATAACTGACCAAATAAGTGAAGTATGAAGCAATTCTAAGAGCGATGCCTGTTATCTGTGTGTCGTACAGACGCACAGTAACTGTTTCACTACCACAGCGGACTAGCTATGCATGTTTCTGCAACGCACAGTGTTGTACACTGATATATAGGCTCCCTGCAGCGGGAAATAGCTGATTTTTAACGTCCTTTCTCACAAATTAATTCGGATCGAATCCAATTTTTGGGGAAAATTTGGCAAAGCGTCCGAGTCAAATTTTTTAAAAATTCACTCATCTCTAGTTATAAACATATCGGCTAAGATTTACATTCAAGACAGCAATTAAAATTTGTAATAAAAACCAACTGCAAATGTTTTTTTATTCTATAATACAGCCAATCTAATAACAAAAATTTCAACAAAGCCGTACTTCGTCGTTCATAGATTTTAAGCTACACGTCTAGTACTATGGTTTTTAAAACTACTGGATCTCCTTTAACAAACAAAAGCAATAATTCACCACAAAAACACGTTCGTAGTAAAACTGCATCTTGCCAAGTATGAAGATTCCTTAAGCCCCATTCATTTGTGATAATAATATTTTACCGGGAACTTCCCATTGTATCTTGCAGGCTCCTTGGAACCAGGCTCTGTTACATGTTGAAACCCAGCAAGTAGGTGACAGGATTGATGATCATTTCCAGGCTAGGAGAGGTAAAAGCCAAGAGTTCAATCGGATGCCAGAGTTGGCCGAACTCTTCGTAGGTTCATCTGGATACAGAAGCTTCAAGATGATGTATAGTTCTATTTTTCAACTGAATGTTGCAACTGCACCTGGATCTTTATGTCTGAGTGTATTCTACTACTGGTATGTCAGTACTCAGATTCGAACTGACCCACAGGGGTACAAGTGAATCCCCCGGAGGGCCACTGAGCAAGGTGGGCCCCTAGTCTCCCACCCTCTGCACAAGTGGCACATAACACAATAAACTCCCCAGTTTATTATTATAGACACGATCAGAGCTGAGATGACTTCTAGGTATAGAGGAAAGCCACCAGTGTCCTCTTCTCCCCAGGACCTACCTTCTCAAAGTCACTGCAGGGACCCCCATATTCAATCATCTGGTAGCATCTTGCTGCTGTGTGAGCAGGTAATATGTGAATGTATCCGTGCGGTGGGCCCCCTAAATAAATTTTCCTGGTGGTCCCTAAGCACCCCAGTCTGACACTGACAGTACTGGAAGGATCTCTTGCATGTTTTTCACAAACTATGTTTTTTTTTATTATTGTTATAACTTTAAATACCTTTAGTTTCTGTTTTTCTTTGCCAGGTATAGTGATAGCTCTGTGCAGTTTGTTTCCAAGGTCCTATACCTAGTCCCTTTGCTTTGTTTGAGTGCATGCTGTGATTTGTGGTTTTGCAGTCTTATTGTTGTCTGTATTAAGGTTGTTGTGGTTTTAGTTTTCTGTCTGCAGTTTAGGTTTTTACTTTTCCTCTCCCTGCAGTTCAAGGTCACTTTCTGCTCGGTTTAATTCCTCTTACCTACATCCATTGCTCTTTACCTGTACAATATTGCCATCTGCCGACTGGACTCCAGGAACCTGAAAATACCACATCGTTAAGGAGACAAGAGAAAAAAGTAAAATGAAAAGTAATGAGTTTTTAAAATACAATAATTGATAAATTACCATAAATTGGAAAAATTTGGAAAGTATTTGGCAGGGAAACGAAATGGGTCATGATACAAACTCTTTATTTGTTTCCATAGGATTGAGCTGCTCTACTATACATATATTGTGTATAATTATAGGCACCAGTGTGTAAAAAAGGTTGAAATGTGGCTCACACCTCTTACAAGAAATACTGTGTCTTTTACAGTGAACTTGTTGCAGAGTTCACTACACCTGAGTAACAAACTGCCAAATAAAAGGACCTTTAGGACATATGACTTAATTTGACTTTGACTGTAATTTATTCAGGTTCTTATGCAGTGAGAGCACATGGCATTAGTAGCCATGTTCAGCAGATCTCAGAGATCTCAGATCAGTAGTAGAAAGACAGATTGATGAGCAAGCAGGGAATATGTTGCTGGAAACAAATCCAGCAATATTCCTGCATGTAGCTAGCTAGCAGTGGAGGTGACTGGTAGTGATCATAAGGGCACAACACCTCAGGGCATAGATAGGGTCACAGTGCAGCTGAACATTGCAGAGGGCAGAGCTGAGGGGTAGACAGAAGCCACCTGGTATGTGTAACAAAGACCAGTTAGCCAGCTGCCTATACGCAACCCTGCGTGCTAAACTGTATCTTGTGTTGCACTTAAGAGCATACCATTACTGATTGGGACAATGCAGATGGTTGCTCTATGAGAGGCTAGTAAAAACTGCTTTGTTTAAGTCACAACTATGTCTATCTGATTCCTTCCACCATCCTAGAGCGGGGAGACATGCATACCACCCAGGGCCAAAAAGATTCTGTCTGTAAGATTCTGTCCATCTGTTACCCTCTTACAAGAATATAAGAAGGACATAGCTGAACTAGAGCGGGTGCAGAGGAATGTGACCAAGATAATTAAATGAATGGGTGGATTGCTGTACCAAGACAGGTTAACAAACTTTGACTTACTGAATATAGTTTGGAAAAAATACATGTCTTAGAGCAGATATAATTACAATGTAAATACATATGCATAGGCAGTATAGAGATCTTTATGACAATCTTTTTTATATCTAGGCCTGTAACCAGGACTAGAAGACATTGTCTGTGTCCAGAGAAAAGAAGGTTTCACCATCATCATAGGCAAGGATTCTTCACTGTGAGACTGAGCAGTGAGACAATGACGCTGTTTGCCAGAAGAGGTGGTAATAGCTGATTCATTGTACAAGTTCAAGAAGTGCCTTGAAGCCCTTCTGGAAAGTAATAACATATCACAAGTTACAGTGCCTTGCGAAAGTATTCGGCCCCCTGGAACTTTTCAACCTTTTGCCACATTTCAGGCTTCAAACAAAAAGATATAACATTTTACATTTTTGGTGAAGAATCAACAACAAGTGGGTCACAATTGTGAAGTGGAACGAAATTTATTGGATCATTTAAACTTTTTTTGTAATAATAAAACTGAAAAGTGGGGCGTGCAAAATTATTCGTCCCCCTTGCATTAATACTTTGTTCTCCACCTTTTGCTGCGATTACAGCTGCGGTCTCTTGGGGTATGTCTCTATCAGTTTTGCACATCTAGAGACTGAAATTCTTGCCCATTCTTCCTTGTAAAACAGCTCGAGCTCTTTGAGGTTGGATGGAGAGCGTTTGTGAACAGCAGTTTTCAGCTCTTTCCACATATTCTCAATTGGATTCAGGTCTGGACTGTGACTTGGCCATTCTAAGACCTGGATACCTTTATTTTTGAACCATTCCATTGTAGATTTTGCTTTATGTTTGGGATCATTGTCTTGTTGGAAGATAAATCTCCGTCCTAGTCTCAGGTCTTTTGCAGACTCCAAAAGGTTTTCATCCAGAATGGTCCTGTATTTGGCTCCATCCATCTTCCCATCAATTTTAACCATCTTCCCTGTCCCTGCTGATGAAAAGCAGGCCCAAACCATGATGCTGCCCCCACCATGTCTGACAGTGGGGATGGTGTGTTCAGGGTGATGAGCTGTGTTGCTTTTACGCCAAACATATCGTTTTGCATTGTTTCCAAAAAGTTGGATTTTGGTTTCATCTGACCAGAGCACCTTCTTCCACATGTTTGGTGTCTCCCAGGTGGCTTCTGGCAAACTGTAAACCAGACTTTTTATGGATATCTGTGAGAAATGGCTTTCTTCTTGCCACTCTTCCATAAAGGGCAGATTTGTGAAGTGTTGGACTGATTGTTGTCCTATGGACAGACTCTCCCACCTCAGCTGTAGATCTCTGCAGTTCATCCAGAGTGATCATGGGCCTCTTGGCTGCATCTCTGATCAGTCTTCTCCTTGTTTGAGATGAAAGTTTAGAGGGACGGCCGGGTCTTGGTAGATTTGCAGTGGTCTGATACTCCTTCCATTTCAATATGATCGCTTGCACAGTGCTCCTTGGGATGTTTCACGCATTTGGACGTAACTGTATGTCCAAACTGCTTACCGGGGCTGTGACACTATAAAGTGTCACAGCCCCGGAGTCTCCGCTCTCCCGGAGAGCAGAGATACCGGGGAAGCCGGCAAGGGACCAATCAGAGTGGTCCCTTGCCGCCAAGCGCTCAGATTGGTTAGTCTCTACAGACTAACCAATCGGAGCGCTTCAGTGTTAAAATGCCGGTTTCAGGCTGCGATCTCCACTCTGTAGATCACAGCCTGAAAACAGGTAAGACCTCCAATGTGCCCCTGTAATTTATATTGCCCCAAGTATTTCAGTGGCCCACATAATGCCCCCCCAGATGCCCCTATTGCCTCCTGATGCTCCCCTGCAGCCGGATCCTCTCTGCCTGCAATGATGGCAGCGGCTCAGGAACGGAGCCGCTGCCAACAGCAGAGAGTGTCTACTGTAATTTCAGCTGACACTCTGCTGCTACGGCCGAAATCGGTGCTGGCACCGATCTCGGCTGTTTAACACCATAGATGCCGCGGTCAGTAGCTGCCGACGGCGTCCATGTGGTTGAGAGCGAGGGAGCCATGGCAACCGGACGCCGTATAAAAGCGTCCTGGCAGCCATGTACCTAAGGTTAATCAGACCCTGAGGGTCGTCTGATCAGCCTTAGTGTAACTGTGATACAGGCTGTACAGTGCATTGCAATAGATAACTATTGCAATGCACTGTATAGCCATCAGGCCCACTGGATCTTCAAAATCCAAATGGATCTTGATAAATAAAAAAAGTGCGAAAAATGAAAAATAAAATAAAAATCGCCTTTTCTCATATCCATTGATTTATGTCATTAAAAAATGAAATAAATAAAAAATCTACACATAATTGGTACTGGCATGTCCGTAACAACCTGATCTATAAAAGTGTTATGTTACTAGTCCCGCGGTGGAAACTCCGTAAAAAATAACTTAGAAAACAATAACGGAATTGCTGTTTTTGTCACCTCACCTCCACAAAAAAATTAATAACAAGTGATCAAAAATACTTATGCACTCCAAAATGATACCAATAAAAACTAAAGACCGTTCCGCAAAAAACAAGCCCCCACACAGCTACATTGGTGAAAAAAATAAAAAAAGTTATGGACTTTAGTATATGACGATGCAAAATATAATTTATTTTTAACACAAAATTTTTATGCTGAAAAATTAGTAAAACATGAAAAAAATGATAAAAATCTGGTATCGCCATAACCGTATCGACCCACAGAATAAAATTATTATATCAAATTTACCGCAAGAGGAACTCCATAAAAAATAAAAATAAAAAACATTGACACGATTGCCATTTTTAACTAATTCTCCTCCACAAAAAATGTTATAAGAAGTGATCAAAAATACTTATGTCCCCCCAAATGATACCAATAAAAACTACAGACCGTCCCTCAAAAAAAAGCCCCCACACAGCTACATTGGTGAAAAAATAAAAATGTTATGGCCCCTAAAACAATTTCAGCAAATTATATGACAGAAAATCCAGATGCCGCGCCTTCCCTTCTGAATGTTGCCGTGTCCCCAAACAGCAGTTTATAACCACATATGAGGTGTTGCCGTATTCATGGAAAAACGCATAACAAATTGTTGGGTGCATTTTCTCCTGTTAGCCCTTGTGAAAATAAAAATGTAGGGCTAAAGCAACATTATATTGGAAATAAAAGTTAATTTTTCAGTTTCACAACCATGCTTTTCTAAATTCTATGAAACGCTTGTTGGGTCAAAGCATTAACTCCACCACTATATTTATTCCTTCAGGGGCGTAGTTTCCAAAATGGGGTCAATTTTGGGGCTTTTCTTTCTAGGAGTACTTCAGAATCTCTTCAAATGTGACATGACACCTGAAAACCATTCCAGCAAAATCTGCCCTCTGATAACAAAATGGCGCTCCTTTCCTTCTGAGCACTGCTGTGTGCCCATACAGCAGGTTGCAAACACATATGGGGTGTTTCTGTAAACTGCAGAATCAGGGTAATAAATATTGAGGTTTGTTTGGCTGTTAACCCTTACTTTGCAACAGGAAAAATTGATTAAAATGGGAAAAAATAAAAATAAAATTTTAAAATTTCCCCTATATTTTCCTTTAATTTTTGTGGAACAAAGTTTGTAAAATCAGTTTTGAGTAACTTAAGGGATGTAGTTTCTAAAATGGGGTCATTTAGGGTGGTTTCTACTAATTAAGTCCCACAAAGCGACTCAATAACTCAACTGGTCCTTAAAAAAGTGGGTTTTGGCAATTTTGTTAAAAATTTTAAAATTTGCTTCTAAACTTCTAAGCCTTCTAACGTCCTAAAAAAATTAAGTGACATTTACAAAATGATGCAAACATAAAGTAGACATATGGGGAATGTAAAGTAATAACTATTATGAAGTATCACTATCTATCTTAAAAGCAGAGAAATTCTAATTTTGAAAATAGCGAATTTTTCCAAATTTTTAGCAAATTTGGGGGGGGGGGGTGTTTGCATAAAGGTAAAATTTATCAACTCAAATTCACCACTAACATGGAGTATGATGTGTCATAAGAAAACAATCTCAGAATGGCTTGGATAAGTAAAAGCATTCCAAAGTTATTACCACATAAAGTGACACATGTCAGATTTGAAAAATGGGGCTCCGGCATTTGGTCCAAACTGGCTGTCGCGCTTCTCTTCATCAGTCATTTAGGACAACATTGGATCATTCAGAGATCCTCAATGAACTTCTGGAGTGAGTTTTCTGAACTGAAAGTAAATGGGCCGAATAATTTTGCACGTCCAACTTTTCAGTTTTATTATTACAAAAAAAGTTTAAATGATCCAATAAATTTAGTTCCACTTCACAATTGTGACCCACTTGTTGTTGATTCTTCAGCAAAAATTTAAAATGTTATATCTTTTTGTTTGAAGCCTGAAATGTGGCAAAAGTTTGAAAAGTTCCAGGGGGCCGAATACTTTCGCAAGGCACTGTATATGCACTATGGGTTTACTATCCAGAAATGCGACTATATTAGGCGTATTTCTAGCACATATTGCGTCGCAAAGGTTGCTTGCGCTGCAATCAGTGACTTTTCCCCGCTCACATCTGGTCTAAAAAAGTAGGAGTGGCATGGGTGGGGAAGGGGACTATCTTAGGCATAGAAAATGGTCTAAATGTAAGCCAGCAAGGAAGATAGCTTTCATTTCGGCCCCATTCACAGGGCCGTATTTTTGCACATCCTGGAAAACGGTCAGTTTTTTGCGGATCCGTTGTTCTGCAAAAAACTCTGTTTTTCCAGGACATCCGTTCCATTTTTCCGTAAAAAACGGAAAGGTTATATCCATATGTCATCTGTTTTTTGCGGATCCGCAAAAAACGGAAGGATGAATAACATCTTTTTTTTTCACCCCTCCTGGAACGGAATCCGCAAATACGGATGACATGCGGATGCCTTTCCGCATGTCTTCCGCATCTTTTGCGGATCCATTGTGCTACGGACCGCAATTCGGGAGAAAAGTAGGACAGGAGGATTTCTGTTTGTGGACAGTCCGAACGGACATACGGATGCGGACACCACACGGTGTACTGTCCGCATTTTTTCGGGACCCATTGAAATGAATGGATCCGCATCTTATCCGCATAATTGTCCGCAATTGCGGAAACGGATGCAGACACATTATACGGACGTGTGAATGGGGCCTTAGACCAGCGCTGGATATGCCAAAGTTATGTAGAGGCCGGTGCCTCTTCATAACTTCGCACATCAACCATCAGCTATAGAGGTTATTAAGACCGGTGTCTAAAACGCCAGTCCTAATAAATGTACCCCTATATCTCTGGAGATGGGATGTTGATCCAGGGATTTTTTCAAATGGAATTCTCACATTAATTTGGGTATATTGGCATCCGTATCACAGAGGGTTTTGCCTCTACCTAGAGGATTACAGGTTGGACATGACATCATAGAGGGTTTTGCCTCTACCTAGATAAATACAGTAGGAGAACAGGTTGGACCTGACGGACCTGTCTTTTTTCAAGCTTATTGACTGTCTAAAGTACAAATGCCTCGCTTTTAAAGAACATGCAGATGTCATGAAAGACATCATCATAGGTAGTTGCATGTGATGAACCTCATGATCATTCAGGGAGCTCCAAGCTGCGCCTCTAATAGTGGATTTTACCTGGCATCCATAAAACATACAGTAGACTCAGGGGTGCACCACCAATGAGGACAGGTGAGGCGATCTCCTCAGGCAGCACCAGGTAGGGGCAAGAGGGGGACAGCAGAAGGGCAATGAGCACTTTCATTGTGGCAAAAGGGTTAGGTTGAGAAATTGGCATTGGTGGGGGGCGTCATTTCAGTTTTCGGCTCAGTCAGCAGACAGGCTAGGTGCACGCCTGAATAGACTCATCCCTCAATTGCCAGGATTCATCTAGGTAGTTGTCACAGTAGTTGAGTCTATTGCTTCAGAGTCCAGTGGTGGTGTGCGTTACACCACTTGGACTGGCATTGATGACAATTTCGTCTTGGTGACTTTTTGGCCATTGAATGCAATCCACGATACAAAGGTTCACATATCAATGTTGCTCCAACTGCAAGGACATTGGTTATGAGAATTGTTTTTGAGGTCTACGTCCCTTGTGTTGAGATGTGATCCAGTTTTTGGCATATGGTCATAACTTTATGAAACCTTTAGATAATACAGTAGGTTTACCTGTAGGCCAATAGAAAATCACAGTACTACTCATAACTAGAGAAGGCTTATGAGGACAAAATGGCTGATGAATTTATTGGGAAGGAACGCCGCACACCACATGCTGTCTTATAAATAAGTAATGTCCCGATGTATTGACCATTTAAGTATTCTGTATAGCACATGCTCCTGTCACAATGAACCTGTAGCCATTACTCACCAATAAATATTTCATAGTGAAGAGGTCCACGCAGCGCCTCAACATTGTTAATGACTAGGTGGTTATAGTCTTGTAAAATTACAGGTCCGTAGTACCCAGACACTAAGATGAGCTATGGAAAACTACTTAAAAAAAAAAACAAAGATGGAATCTGTGATGGAGGACCTGATCAGAGCCTTGAATGCAAACACCGATGCGGGCGTATTAACCCTTCATGTGCCGCGGTCAGCGCTGCTGTGACTGGGACCCAATGGCTTAGATAGAAGCCGGATAATATAAAAAAAAAATTGTAAAAAATAGTGAAAAAAATAAAAATAGACATATTAGGTATCGCCGCGTCCGTATCGACTGGCTCTATAAAAATATCACATTATCCACCCCGCCAGGTGAACGCAGTAAAAAAAAAAAAAAAAAAAAAAAAACTGTGCCAAAACAGCCTTTTTTTGGTCACCATGGTACCAATCAAACCGTCATCTCGTCCCGCAGAAATGTAGACCCTACCTGAGACAATCGCCCAGAATATAGCAACACAAAAAAAGATTTTATTCTGTTCAAAAATGCATCTAATGTGTAAAGCTTTCCAAAAATAAAAATGTTTGACATATTGGGTATCGCCGTGTCCGTAACAACCTGCTGTATAAAAATATTACATGAGATGGCCCCCCAGGTGAATGCTGTAAAAAAAAGTTTAAAAAAACTATGCCATAACAGCCATTTTTTTTCACCTTGCCTCACAAAAAGTGTAATAGCAGGCGATCAAGAAGTCTTATGTACCCCAAAATAGCCCAAAACCCCAAAAACGTCACCTCATGCCGCAAAAAATGAGCCCCCACATAAGACAATAACTCAAAAAAATAAAAATTAATGGCTCCCACAAACCGATCCATCAAAATCTGTGCTGCAAAATCCATATGGCGCTCCTTCTGTTCTGAGTCCTGCCATGTGCCCCCACAGCAGTTTACCACCACATATGGGGTGTTGCCGTATTCAGGAGAAAATGGGGAACAAATTATGGGGTGCTTTTCTCCTGTTACCCCTTGTGAAAATGAAAAATTTGGGGCTAAAGCAACATTTATTGGAAGAAATGAAACTTTTCATTTTCACAGCCAAGTGTTTCCAAATTCCGTAAAACGCTTAGGGGGTCAAAATGGCCAGTACCCCCCTTAATATATTCTTTGAAGGGTGTAGTTTCCAAAATGGGGTCACTTTTTGAGGGTTTCCACTGTAGGGGTACGTCAGGGTCTCTCAATTACAAAATGGTGCCTAAAAACCATTCTAGCAAAATCTGCCTCCAAAATCCATATGGCGCTCCTTTCCTTCTAACCACCACCACATATGGGGTATTTCTGTAAACTGCAGAATCACAGCAATGTATATTGTATATTGAGGTTTAGTTTGCTGTTAACCCTTGCTGTTTTGCAAGAAAAAAAATATTAACATGAATAATCTACCAAAAAAGTGAAATTTTGAAATTTCACCTCCATTTTCCATTAATTCTTGTGGAACACCTCAACGGTTAACAAAGTTTGTAACAGCAGTTTTTTATAATTTGAGGGGTGTAGTTTCTAAAATTGGGTCATTTATGGGTGGTTTCTATTACGTAAGCCACTCAAAACCACTTTATATCTGAATTGGTGCTTAAAAAAATGGTTTTGGAAATGTTGTTGAAAATTTGAAAAATGGCTTCTAAACTTCTAAGCCCTCTAACGTCCCAAAAAAGTAAAATGACATTTATAAAATGATGCCAACATAAAGTAGACATATGGGGAATGTAAAATAATAACTATTTTTGGAGGTATTATTATATATTTTGAAAGTAGAGAAATTGAAATTTGCAAATTTTTCAAAATTTTTGGTAAATTTGGTATTTTTAAAAAAATAAAAATGAAATATTTTGCCACAAATTTACTACTGTCGTGAAGCACAATATGTCACGAGAAAACAGTCTCAGAATGGCTTGGATAAGTAAAAGCGTTCCAAAGTTATTACCACATAAAGTGACACATGTCAGATTTGCAAAAAATGGCCTGGTCAGGAAGGTGAAAACAGGCCCGGGGTTGAAGTGGTTAATAGTCAGTTACAGTTACATAGTTACATAGTTAATACGGTTGAAAAAAGACACATGTCCATCAAGTTCAACCAAGGGTGGGGATTAGTCAACGGAACCAGGGATTCCCAGCCAGTCTCCCAAGCTGGTACTTGCCTGGCCTGAAGCTGTGTATCTTCTGCGATCTGACGAGTGCAGGGACGTTCAGCTTAGAATAACCGTCAGTAATCAAGGCAGGAATGGATCAGGGCAACAATGAGAGTTTTTGTTGTTTCCATAGTGAGAAAGGGGCGGATTCTAGAGATGTTTTTGAGGTGCAGGCGACATGAGCAGGCGAGAGACTGAATATAGGGGGTGAAGGAGAGATCAGTGTCAAACGTCATCCCGAGACAGCGGGCGTGCTGCCTAGGAATGATGATGGTGCCACACACTGAGAGGGAGATATCAGGTTTAGGTAGGTAGGTTGGTAGATGGAGAGAACAAGTTCAGTTTTTGAAACATTCAGTTTCAGATAGAGAGAGGACGTGATATTAGAGACAGCAGAGAGACAGTCGCAGACACTCCAATTAGGGCTGTGTATAGAGAGAAGAGGAGAGGGCCTAGGACTGAACCCTGAGGAACCCCAACAGCGAGAGGGAGTGGAGGAGAAGAAGAGCCAGTGAATGATACACTGAAGGAGCGACCAGAGAGATAGGAAGAAAACCAGGAGAGGGCAGTGTTCTTTAGGCCGATGGATTGGAGTAGGAGAGTAGGAGATGGTGGTCTACAGTGTCAAAAGCTGCAGAGAGGTCAAGAAGAATGAGCACAGAGTAGTCACCATTCCAACCTTTTTACACGTTATATAGGCCATGTGTTCATCATATGGGATAGCATATGTATCATAGAAAAAAAAAAATTGAACTGTTGTGACATCTCATTAACATTGACCATGTCTAATACTACCAGACTGAATTTTTGATTGCTACTACAAGAGGACTATGAGAAGAAATAAGTGTCCACACGGATTTACTTTGAGTGTTGATGTCAATAGTTTCTTACAGTTTTCCAGCTCTCATTATAAAATCAATGTGCTCCACAGTCAGTACAAATGTAAATCATTACTCAATTGCTCCTCTGGTTTTGTTGCCTACCTTTTGGCGTGCCCCCGTGAGCTCCTATATTCGGGACGTACATCTCTTGAGGAGTAGGATAAATATCCATAGGAGTAAAATTAAATCATCCTATGCATTGCCCTGTGTGTCTTGCCATTTTTGTATTCACCATAACTCTAATCCAAAAAGTTTGATTCTGACTACCCTGGAAAAAATTCGAATTAGTCATGTTGCATGAGGTTAATGAACTTAAAAAAAAATGGCATGAATAAAAGTGATCAAAAATGAATTTACCCCAAATGGTACCAATGAAAACTATAGCCTGTCCCACAAAAAACCCCTCACATTAGCTTTGACAATGGAAAAATTGTTTTTGTCATGCAAAAGTAGTAAAAGATATGTATATACCGTATTTTCACTCCATAAGATGCACTTTTTCCCGAAATATTGTCTGTGTGTGGTGGCGGTGGGGGGTGTTAGTGCATCTTATGAAGCAAATACTATTAAGAGCTTCCATTATGAAAGTGCTCACTAGTACACAGTAGGGAGCAGTGAATATAGTGCCCCAGGTGCAGGCTTTACTCCCCGCTATCTGGTCTTCTGCCGGTGCCATACTGTGTTCTGATTGCATACAGTGTCAGGACATAGTGTGCATAAGCGTGTACTAAGACCTCACACTGTGTGACGTCAGGTCACAGTGCAACACTGCAGGAAGAGCGCGCATGGTCTCCCAAGTGATGTCATCATCCGGAGAATGAGAAGTAAGTTCTTTTACTTATTTTATGTCTGATCTGAGGTCTGATTTTGGGATCTAATGAAGATTGGGAGTCTGATCTAAGGTGGTCTGATTTGGGGGGTGGGGTCTCATCGGAGGTTTATATATATATATATATATATATATATATACACATATATAAATTTGTTAATGCTGCATGGCAAATAGTACAAAATTTAAGATGTAAAAAAAACTTAATAAATAAGCTATATGTACCCAAAAATGATAAATAGTCATCAGCCCTAAAGGGGTTAAAGATGATTAGAGATGAGCAAGCATGCCATGCTCGAGTCCCCTCCCCCGCACCAAGACGGATCCGTCATGACTCCCAATGCAAGTCAATGGGGACGGATCCGTTCGGTGTGACACAATAGTAAACGGATCCGTCCTCCATTGACTTTCAATGGAGTTCATGACGGATCCGTCACCTTACCTTTCCCAGCAGCTCCCTCCTCCCTCCAGCAGGTGGCGCTGTGGTGAAACTTACCACTGTGCGCTGTCTTTCTGCTGGGACAGGTCGGGAGCTGCTGGGAAAGGTAAGTTTACCCCCCCCGTGTCTGTGTCGTTTTTTTTTTGGAGGGGACCCGTGTAAACCAGACACCCTCCCCTCTTCCGAGCGGGGGGTGCCTGGTTTAGTCCCATTGACTTTAATTATGCTCAGGTGCTCGGCCGAGCACTCGAGCACCCCCGAGTGCTCGATCATCACTAAAGATGGTTTCTGAAGTTATATTTTGCGCTACCTGTAATATATGATACACCAGTGATGACTAACCTCCGGCACTCCAGCGGTGGTGAAACTACGACTCCCAGGATGTTCCATTCATTTCTGTGGAGTTCTAAGAATCTAAGAACAGCCAAGGAAGTGTGCATTTTGGGAATTGTAGTTTTACCACAGCTGGAGTGCCGGAGGTTAGCCATCACAGTGATATACGGTCAAGAGGTAATTTTATCATTCTTCAATGACGTGGTTGGGAAATCTACAGTAAGTGAATTTAAACATGCCTGGGATAAATACATGTCTATCCCAAGATAAAATAATATAAGGGAGGACTAGAAGGACCAGGTGGTCTTTTTCTGCCGCCTGTCTTCTATGTTTCAGTAAGACATGACAGATGATTGCATTTGTGGAGCAGTTACCTATAGATCTCATCAGTTTTTATGGTGTTACAAGAGTCACTTCTACCATTCAACCAACACACTGAGGTACCGGCCTACAGGGATTTCTCCATATGTAGCCAATGGCTAGTCCACCCCTGTACCCACCTTGCAAAAACCAGTGAATAAATTGTGGATGTCTCATGTATACCTGGACACAACATACCATGGGAGAAGACGATGCTTGTGGGTGATTTAGTTTTGTCGGCTTTTGTCTCCCCCTTGTGGCCTGCAAAAAGCAGTTGTCGATGAGGCCAAGTGGCCTGGTTCAAATAAAAGACACTATAAGGCCCTGTTCACACGGCGTCTTTTTACTGAAAAACTACTGTATACCTTAAACCTGTGTGTAACACTTAGCGTCAGTGCTGACTGCTGACATTGCCACTATCTTCTACCCTCCTGGGGAGGCAGAGGGGAGCAGGGCTGTTAGTAATTATTTTCTTTGGCGTTTTACAAAAAAACGAAGCCTTCCGCCTGTGTCCATGTGTGTAGCCCTCAGTGTCGGCGCTCCTCTCTACCTTCCTGGTGGCTTGTTAATGATTGCCACGACGGTAGCGGAGAGAGGGGATGTTAGCGATCAGCTCTGCTTTTCTGCAAAGTTTTGGCAAGGTCCATGTTGCTTCAAAAATTCAGGGATTGTAGAGACGGTCCATGAATCCTGGACAGTTTCCTGACAGAATCTACAAGATTGCGCTCGCTGCTGCTCATTTTTATCAATACCTCTTTATTAGGGGACATCAAGTAGAGGGCTGCTCAGGAGCACCTTGTTATCGAGGATGGGGGAGTGGACGCGGGAGGTGGGAATGACACATGTAAAACGTTCTGCATCCATGGCTGTATACTTGACTGACCAACGGTGATGGCTGTCCAGCAGACAGGGCCCTTTCTGACGCCATCACCGTCGCCTGCTAAGAAGCTTTATGGTGACATGTGGAGTGTTCAGTCTCTGCAATGTCCAAATGATCCTTAGACAGTGACAGTCATTCTCCATTCTGATTCGGACTCGGCAGCTCCCATGTTGGCAGTTGCAGCAAACGGAATGGAAATTAAGTACCCAAAAGCATTGATAACGTCTTCCTCGTCATGCTGGTGTCCATGTTTTGAGGTTGTTCCTTCAAAATGCCGAAGGGTAAGGACAGGCGATGGCACAGCATTAGTTTTTTTTTTTTGGGGGGGGGGGGGTTTGGCAATAAACTCCACCGAGGGGTGGCAGTATGGTACTTAGCTCTTTAGAGAGCAATATCTGTCACCCTGCACGTACTCCTTACACGCCATCTTTGTGTCTAAGACCATTGTTCAATTCTGCATTAATATGTTGCATATCCTTTTGCCAGCGGGGTGCATTAATGTGCTTTCGGATGATGTGGCTTAGAGGATACTCACTTTCTGTACTCCGCATCGGACTCGTCGATGCTGGCTTTCCGTGCAATTGATTTTTTTAAATGATCAAAATTGGTTCAAACTTCACCCTTTCGGCCAAGATCCGGGATTCCTTCGATGGAAGCCGCCCGAAGGTGTGGCAGATCGTTCATCTCCATTGGAGGTACTCGCTGAGGACAAGTGTCAGAAATACTTCTTAGGCCTCTTTCAGACGAGCGAGTTCCATGCTCTGGCCTCGCAGCGCGAGTATAACACAGCTCCCCTCCTGACCTCCCAGCACGGACGGCATTATACTGATTTATGAAGCTATGTAACCCTTACAGTTCTGGAATGTATATTATAAACACTGACATAATGCCGTCAGTGTTATCCAATACATTCCAGAACTCTAAGGGTTACATAGTATCATAAACCAATATAACGCTATGCGATCCCAGAAGTGCTGGGAGGTCAGGGCGGGAGCTGCTGCACACTCGCACTGAGTCTGGAGCGTGGAACTCGCTCGTTTGAAAGGGGCCTTAGGCCAGACACTCGAGCGAATTCAGTGTGAGAAACTTGCTGCGCGTGTCAGTGCAAGGTCTTGTTCTAAACTCCGTTCCTCTGATAGTATCAGACAGCATTAGGCCCCATTCACACGACCGTATGTACATTTCTGCATCTTATCCGCATTTTTGCGGATAAGATGCTGAACCATACGGACCCATTCATTTTTCCATAGGAGAAAAAAAAAAATGCGGAATGCAAAACATGTTCCCCTACAAAAAAAAAATAAAACATGTCCTATACTTGGCCGCAAAATCACGTCCGTAGCCCCATTAAAGTCAATGGGTCCGCAAAATTGCGCAACGCTACGGAAGACTTTCCATATGTCTTCCGTTCCGTTTTTATACGGATCACGGAATACATACGGTCGTGTGAATGGGGCCTTATACTGATTTATAATGCTATGGGATCCTGAGAGTCCTGAAATCTACTGAATTACACTAACAGCATTATGTCAGTGTAATTCACTAGATTCCAGGACTCTAAGTGTTACACAGCATTATAAATCATTACAATGCTGTGCAATCCCGTCGAGACCTCGCGCTGAACTCGCTCATGTGTCTTAGACCTATAATTAATCACTCTTTTACGCAAGACATTGGACACAAATAAAAGGCCATCAGTACTCAACAAATTAAACAAAGTATATAGGTTTATTCTTCTCTGACGTAAACTGTGACAAAACAATGAAATGGCTTCGAAACTGTGGAAAAAAAAAAGGGGGGGGGGGGGGGAGGAACACAACCTCACTAAATGGGGTGTTTCATGAAATACAATTCGGCAGTACAGTAGTACAACTTAGAAATCAATCCCAGAAACCGCTCATCCTCCACCCCACAACATAGTTTGTCTAGGAAACACCAACAATATAAACTGGCAAAACCTCAAAGAAAGCAGTGGTTTAGGAAACCTACAGTAGGTGTACAGAACCAAGAAGTGGTCCAGCAGAATTAAAGGCATTTTTGGGATTACAAAAAAAAAAAAAAAAGCTGAAAACGTCTAGCCTACCAATACAGCATCGGCTTCTTAGAATGAAACCACCCCACCTCACCTCCTACGTACGCCCGACGACTAGCTCTTATGGTCGGCAGAAGATCTGCGTGGAAAGTGCAGGGAAGAAGTAGTACTACACGGCATCCGTTCAAATTATTACATGATTGCATGAACACAGCAAATGCATAGAGGAGGGGTCCGGACAGCTATGACGACATCTATATTCTCTAATAAGGCAAAGGGAAAGGAATTGGACGACCCTTCTGAAGGTTCACTGTGGCATCAGAGGCTGCTGGATCAGCTTAACCAAGGATGCCCAACTTGTGGCCCTCCAGCTGTTGCAAAACTACAACTCCCAGCATGCTCAGACAGCTTACAGCTATCAACCTACAGCAGGGCATGGTGGGAGTTGTAGTCTTGCAACAGCTGGAGGGCCGCGGCCGTGGGCCGCATACGGTCCGCAATAAACGGGCACCGGCCGTGTGCAGCCCGCATCATGGACCCATTCACTTCAATGGGTCCGCGATCCGGGAGATGCGGAGCGGAGGCACGGATCGGAACACCACGGAAGCACTACCGTGGTGTTTCTGGCCGTGCCTCCGCACCACAAAAAAGTAGCGCAAGCACTACTTTTTTGCGGTGCGGACCCTCGGATGCGGATCGCGGACCCCATTCAAGTGAATGGGTCCACGATCCGCATGCGGTGGCCTCACGGTCAGTGCCCGTGCATTGCGGACCGCAGTACGGGCACGGCTGGCACACGTTCGTGTGCATGAGGCCTTAATGGTAATTTTAGGTCTAGGGCACAAAAAACCAATTGGGTCCAACTGATGGAAATCCAGCGCCCATCGTTCGGAAAACTTATCTCTCATACTTCACAATGCTCTTCAGTTTTTACTAGTTCAACACCTACACATGTACTTTTAGTTGGCATGCGTTCCCCCCAGGATTAATTAGTCATGTCAGTGCAGCATGGGAAATATCTGGGGAGGGTTCAGGACTGTCCCATCAGTCCTACAGAGATCAGCGGAGAGCTAACCTTACGACTAGTCTTTCAGCTAAACATTATGAAGTTGGATTTAGGGTACGGTCACGCATGGATTTTTTTGTTACTGCTGCAATTCCTTGCCAAAATTTGTGGGGATTTAACCCTATGAACGACAAAAAGGTGAATAAATGTTATTCTATGCTGTGGATTTAAAAGGAGTTGTTCACCCTTGGCGAGTGTGTCTTCAGAGCCCCCCCAAGCACGGCTGGACCTGTGGTGGTAATTAGTGTTGAGCGAACCGAGCTTTGGATCATAGAGCCGAAGTCGATTTGTTCAAACGCTTTGTTTTAATGCTGTATGGAGAGCTGTCACCGTACAGCACTAAGATGTATTGACTCCATGGAGGCAAAATTTGTTTCAGCCGAAGTCACGCGTGACTTCGGTAATCAATTCTGCGCCTTTAAAAACATTTTAACCACCTAATTGTTTTGCCAGAGTCCAGCTCGGGCAGTGTGAAAACTAGCTAACTGGAGGGGGGAGGGCTGCTTTAGATGGTGATATCTCCTCAATGGTAGCAGCCAGAAACATGCAAACAGCCAACGGATATTAAAGTTTTTCCTCCGTATTATTCACCATTTCATATAAATAATCTCCGTTCTCTCTGATACAACTGGTCTTGTATGAAAGCCGACAGTCCAGGCTTTCATACAAGACCGAAGTGACAGATAAGTCCAAGCAACAGAGGAGAAATCACTGTTAGGCTCCATTCACACGTCCTGTTTTTCTTTCCTGATTTGATCCTGATCTGGATCCATTCATTTCAATGGGTCCTGAAAAAAATCAGGATCGAATCAGGAAAGAAAAACAGGACGTGTGAATGGAGCCTTAGAACTCAAGTCGGGAATAATCGCGAGTACAACCTGTTTTTACTTTCACTTTCAGCTGCATTTCCAGCATCCCGATTTCTATCAGTGATATCTTTCTCTCTCCTGGACATATTGTTTGGTCTTGTATGAAAGCCTGGACTGTCAGCTTTCATACAAGACCAGTTGCATGTTTCTAGCTAATACCATTCAGGAGGTAGCAGCATCTAAAACAGCCCTCCTCCCCTCCAGTTAGCTACTTTTCACACTGCTTGAGCTCCACTCTGGAAAAACAGGGGGTTAAAATAGCTATTTTTTTTTGTTTGGTTTGCTACTGAGATACCAGTCGGTATCAAACCCGACTTCGGATTCCAAATTTTAAATGTTTTTACAGGTGTAGAAATGAATACTGAATTCATTCACCGAAGTCTTGCACAACTTTGGGTGAAACAAATTTTGCCTCCAAGGAGGCAATACATTTTAATGCTGTACGGAGACAGGTCTCCGGACTGCATTAAAACGAACAGACTTCGGATCTATGATTCGCTCAAGCCTAGTGGTAATCATAGAGGGATCTTGCTGCACTTGGTTATGTGCTGCATGTGTGAAACATCACCGCTGCGTTCAGTCATTGGCCGCACAGGCCATGGGATCACGTGTCAACCTGGACGCTGACGTGAGGAGATTCAGGACCAGCACAGCCAGACGCCAGCAGCAGGGATCATGCAAGTACGATTATCACCATGGGTCCAGCCACATTGAAGGGGTCTGAAGAAACACTCACTGAGGGTCAATTTTCGCTGGAGTTTTTTTTTCACCCCACAGAGTGTGGATATTCTGTAAAGTGCACACTGTGGATGGAGCTGTTCTTTCTGTCTCTTGTTACTTTTGACTGCAAACAGCTGATCGGCGCGAGTGCCCGACCCCACTCATCCCATATCGATGACCTATCCCAAAGGAAAAAAATAAAAAAAGTAATTAATATCTATAACCCAGAAACCCCCTTTAAGCAGCCACCAGAGGGAGCTTACATTTTACACTGAACTAAATGTTATGCAGTAAAGCTCCCTCTAGTGGTGGCTGCAGGCGGCCAGAATATTCTTTAACTTTATGTCTACGCAGGGAATCTGGCGCTCCATAGACAATCAAGAGCCCTAAACGCTATCAAGACATATCAAAAAGGAATCGGCACAGAAAATTGCACCTAAAATTATTGTTTTCAAAGATGGTTAATCATTTAAAACATATTGAAGAAAAAAAAAAGTCACAGTAAATTTCATTTTTTTCTGGCGCAGCTTAGACACTATGAAAACAAAAAACGGCCAATGGATATTAAAGTTTTTCCTCTCTATTATTCACTATTTCATATAAATAATCTCCATTCTCTCTGATCCAGATCAGCAGCTCGGGCAGACACAGCGGCTACAACCATTTCGAGTCTGATCTGTCCGATCTGCAGCTTACTGCAAAAATGTCTATTTTAGCAAAGGCACTTTATTTCTATAAATTTTTTTCTCCAGGGATCACATCCTCTTGCTCACTGAAGACTGCCATCATCTTTACTCAAGGGACACAACTGGCCGTAGGCTAAGTGTGCACAGCGTTTAAGCACCGTTTATAGTATACGCTGGGAGAAGCGCCCGACGAGTATGTCTGACCGACTAAGAGTGTTTTTTTGGCCTCCCCACATCAGGCCAGTATGCGCTGTCATGCCTCTTTTTTTCTAATCTGTATAGATGCCGCTTTCCTATACAGAGGGCTACCACAAAAAAGTACACTGCGCTCTATACGCTTTCCTATAGCGGGAACCTATGGTTGACTGATGCCATTAGTCACGGGCCTCCATCTGATGGTAGGCTCAAAATCTGTGAGATTTAAAGGGCTTTTCCTGAAACTTTCTAACTGATGACTATCCTCTGGATACGTGGTCAGTATCTGAGACACCGACACCCGGGACCCCTGCCGATGAGCCTTTTGAAAAGGTAACGGCACTTGTAGTAGCGCCACAGCGCCGTATTTTGTGTATCGGTTGTGCTTGGTTCAATTCAATGGGGCTGAGCTGCGCCTAGGCCATGTGATGGAGGAACGTGACGTCTAGGCAAAGCTGCGAGTGCCGATGCTTTCTCAAATAGCTGATTGGTGGGGATCCCGGGTTTAGGACTTCCACGGATCAATCCAAAATCTCGGAAAACCCCTTTAACCACCTGTTTTGTCCGAGTCCAGCTCGGGCAGTGTGAAAAATAGCTAACTGGAGGGGGGAGGGATGCTTTAGATGGCGATATCTCCTCAATGGTAGCAGCTAGAAACATGCAAACAGCCAACGGATATTAAAGTTTTTCCTCCGTATTATACACTATTTCATATAAATAATCTCCGTTCTCTCTGATACAACTGGTCTTGTATGAAAGCTGACAGTCCGGGCTTTCATACAAGACCAAAATGACATATAAGTCCAAGCATCACTGCTGCTAACTCCTGAATGGTAGCAGCTAGAAACATGCAACTGGTCTTGTATGAAAGCTGACAGTCCAGGCTTTCATACAAGACCAAAATGACATATAAGTCCAAGCATCACTGCTGCTAACTCCTGAATGGTAGCAGCTAGAAACATGCAACTGGTCTTGTATGAAAGCTGACAGTCCAGGCTTTCAGTGATATCTTTCTCGGTTCTGAGGTATTGTCACATATTGCTGTCTGAAAGCTTGGAATGTCTGCTTTCAAATAAGACCAGTTGCATGTTTCTAGCTGCTACCATTGAGGAGATATCACCATCTAAAGCAGCCCTCCCCCCTCCAGGTTAGCTACTTTTCCCACTGCTGCAGCTCCACTCTGGCAAAATAGTTAGAGGGTTAATAACATCACAGAACAACATACAACAAGAAGTTAGGTTACCTACCTCGGGGTAATCTTATAGTAATGATGAAAGTTATAGAAAAAAAATCACTACTTTATCTGCTTGTGACCTTGTATATCTCTCTCTATATATATATATATTATACCCCAATAAGTCTAAAAGGTGCAAAACTAATAACATTTTGGAAAAATCAAAATGTGCTTACGGAGAACAAAAAAAAAAAGAAAAATGCAGAACTAACAAATGTTCCTAGAAGTTGTGCAAGTCCTTTGATAACAGAAGTCAATTTAAGAAAGTACAAAGCTGAATATACATACATGTAAGACACCATTTATTGGCAGGTGCACGTCTATTTTTTTTTTTTTTTTTGCCGCGCCGATATACAGAGCCATTTTAGAAAAAAAAAAAAAAAAAAAAAAAAGTGTTTTCCTGTAAAACATTTACACTTGGCAACTCCACAGACAGCAATAAGATACAAAGGAGAACACCAAAATCTAGTTTCTCACTTGAAAAAAAAAAATTAAAAAACAAAAACCTTTCATCATTTGCACTACTTGTGTGTACAGTATAATGAGATCTAACCAGTATGGGGAGCAAAAATCCTTAATTTAAAGGTGCAAACAGGAATCATGGAATAAATCAATTGATGCTGATTAGTGCGGTGCAGTCCTCTCATCCGGCAAAATACAAAAAATAGGTTTGGTCGCTCAAAGCTTTTTACATCTCAAGGGAAGAAAAAAAAAAACAAAAACAAGCCAACTCTTCAACTAGCACATGGTTATGTTGTACATAGGACGCAAAAAGTAAAAAAAGAAAAATAATAATCTAGTGGTCACTGTGTTGTCTGCTATCTCAGCCCTCCTGCTCAATCACAAAATTAAGTCTACAAAGGGGAAAAAAAGGGGCGAAGAAACAAAAATACAAGTCAGTAAAAATGTATTAAAATCTTCTTGTACAGGTTATGTGCTGCCCACATCATGTACTCTGTATTTACAGTAAAGTCCTCTATCTGCAGTGTGGCTACTTTGGCACAGCATGCAGATCGACTTCTCCGCTCCGGCAGAGCTCGCCGCCGCCGCCGCTCTTCCGCCCCGCTCTGTGGTTTTTTTTTTTTTTTTTACGAGAGAGGATCTCCATGCATTTCACAGTAAACTGGACACCGCAACACTGTTCTCGCCTCCGTTGATGTCACTTTCCTTCCTATAAAGAAGAAACAGGAAAGTGATATATAAAATTTTCGAAATTGCCGTATCCACAAAGGGCATCTGTCAGCAGTTTTGTACCTATGACACTGGCTGACAGGTTACATATGCACTTGGCAGCTGAAGACATCTGTGTTGGTCCCATGTTCATATGTGGCCGCATTGCTGAGAAATATGATGTTTTATTATATGCAAATGAGCCTCTAGGAGCAACGGGGGCGTTACCATTACACCTAGAGGCTCTGCTCTCTCTGCAACTGCTGCTCCCTCTCAACTTTGATTGACAGGACCAGGCAGTGTAAATGTCATCATGCCTGACCCTGTCAAAGTTTAGAGAACGGCAGTTGCAGAGAGAGCAATGGTAACGCCCCCGTTGCTCCTAGAGCCTCATTTGCATATAATAAAACATCATATTTCTCAGTAATGTGGGCACATATGAACATGGGACCAACACAGATGTCTTCAGCTGCCAAGTGCACATGTAACAGGTCAGCCAGTGTCATAGGTACAAAACTGCTGACAGATGCCCTTTGTCCTGGTGGCAAAAGATTTAATTTGAACAGTCTTGATAAAACACAAAAACCTGAATTATATATCATATTATACCCCACACATTTACAGAAAGTGGATACCTAGTTAATTGTGGACAGGACACCCAGCACTTTAATATAATGAACGCCTCCATGCAATTTTGCATCAAATCATAAGGGTTCATGAGAGACGCAGCAAAAGTCATTGGCTCTGGTTGAAGATGAAGACTTTAACCAGAGCCAATGAAATCAAACAAAAAAAACAAAAACAAACCAACAACTTATCACACCGATTCTATTGATAATGGAGTTGGAGTGAACAAAAACTAGGACACATGAAGGAGTATGACTGCTGGATCAGACTACACAAGGATTGTTTGCAGTCTGTTACCATGGAGACACAGGTCTGCAAAGACACAGAAAAGGAATACTCTTAGGCCTCTTTCACATTAGCCTGACCGATTAGGTCCGGATGCGTTCATTGAAACTCGCACCATTTTACAAGCATGTTCAGTCGTTTTTTTCAGTTGTTCAGTTTTTTACTGCGCGAGTGCAATGCGTTTTGATGCGTATTTAACACCCATGATAAAAAACTGAAGGTTTACAAACAACATCTCTTAGCAACCATCAGTGAAAAACGCATTGTATCCGCACTTGCTTCAGGATGTAATGTGTTTTTCACTGAAGCCCCATTCACTTCTATGGGGCCAGGGCTGCGTGAAAAACGCAGAATATAGAACATGCTGCGATTCTCACACAACGCAGAACTGATGTGTGAAAAAAAACGCTCATGTACATAGACCCATTGAAATAAATGGGTCAGGATTCAGTGCGAGTGCTATGTGTTCACGTCACGCGTCGCACCCGCGCAGAAATCTCGCTCGTGTGAAAGAGGCCTTAAAAGCGTCCTCTGGGAATAATGATTTTTTTTTTGCAAGTGTCCCCAGCCTACCTCCATAAACAGTAGAGTAATACTTACCCTGCCACATGTCCAGGTCCCTGCGCTGTGTGTACATCAGCCACAGCACGGATGCTGGATGCAGTGGCGACACGCTGCTTGTGGCCGTGTCACAGCTGAGGCCAGAAAACAGACATGCGGTAGGCAGTTCAGAGTCCAGAACCGGCATGGAACATGAATCTTCATGTTATGGAGGCAGGCTGGCGGCCCTTGCAAAATAATCATTATTTCTAGAGAACCCCGTTCTCTTGGTTTTAATTCAGAAACATTGGAGAAAAAAATTGGTGCAAAAATGAACATGTTCTTTAAAGGCTAAAGTAATTTCTCCACCCCTTTTTACACAGTTAGCTAGCTGCTACAAGTTCACCTGGACAGCGGGGTACAGACTAGTCTTTACAGTAAGGATGTGGACTGTCTATGCTCAAGACGTTAAAGGGGTTCTCCAGGATTTATTTAAAATGACTGCGCAAGCAACCTGTGAGCAGGACTGCTGGCCTCCACTTTGTCTATGGGGGTGAGAGGACAAGGCCTCACTACACATTAGGCTACATGCACACGACCGTATGTGTTTTGCGGTCCGCAAATTGCAGATCCACAAAAAAAAAAAAAAACGGATGTCGTCCATATGGCATCCATATTTTTTTTTTTTTTTGCGGATCCACTGTAACAATGCCTATCCTTGTCCGCAAAACGGACAAGAATAGAATCGGACATGTTCTGTTTTTATTTACGGAGCTACGGAACGGACGTACTGATGCGGATAGCACACAGTGTGCTGTCCGCATTTTTTGCTGACCCGTTGATATGAATGGGTCCGCATCCTATCCGGAAAAATAAAAATAAAAAATGGAACGGACACGGAAACAAAATACATTAGTGTGCATGAGGCCTTACTCTCTGACACTTGTATACACTACATATTGTTGAGTTTTCCTGTCAGGCTGCTCAGCCATGGCGGCATCTGATCCAGCAGGGGCGGACTGGGAACTTGAAGTGGCCCTGGAAAAATTACTAAAAGTGGCCCCGTTTTGTAGTTGGGTCCAAATTTATGGAAGGCAGGGCTAGCAGTACCATATTGTGGCACATTATACCACACCAACAGAGCCAAATACCACAGTCCACCACAAAATACTGCCCCATCAGCACAAAATACATCCTCAAAATCTTCCACTGGCTGGACAATAGGAGGGTCCAGACGGCCCCCTGGGCATCGGCCCACCGGGAAATTTCCCTGTAACGTCTATGGCCAATCTGCCCATGTGATCCAGTGACATGACACTGACGCAGGGAGACCCGGGACCCACAGAGCCGGCAGTGCAGCAACACCGCCATAATCCAGTGGCAGGTATCAGGTATGTATGATTACAACCGCAGGTCCGGCCATGCTGTGGGGTCTGTAGAAAAGGTCCTCAAAAGGTGACCAACCCCTTTAATACTCATAAACCAGTCGTAACAATAATCAAACAGATAACTCAGCCATCGCTCCATAAACTGAATTATTCCACTATAAAGATCATCATCTCCTTTCGGTTAAAGCCTCGTGGCAGCGAGCGGTGTTTTAGGCACTTTTACGTATCTGAACACGTCCGTTTCCTGCTGGGCGCCTCATATTTCATGCTGCTGTGCATTGTGAGAATGTAATCAGTTTGACTTTGACTCAAGAGGAGTCAGATATGAAGAATGTGAGCAGCAGATCTGTGGGAAGGAGACTTCACTTTATCTACTACAAACATTTTATTAAAGGGGTATTCCGAATATATAGATGGCCTGTCCTCAGGATACATCATCAATATCAGACTGACAGAAAACTTTCCATCTTTTCCAAGCCATGCTTCCTTTTTACGACTTAAAGAAGAACTCCCGCAAAAAATGTTATTCCATGTCCTGCTAGAAATGTACATGATGTAATCTGTAGTGAATGTCATTTTCTTACCAGTGTCTGAATTTTTGAATTATATCATCCTGAAGTTTCTTATCTGTGTCATGTGACCAGCAATCAGACCCACCAACTCACACAGAGACTTGTGTGTGGACAGGAAGTCTAATTCTCTATGTATTCCTATGGGAGCCTCACTCTCAGTCTCATAGGAATGAATAGAGCAGTAACTGGCTTCCTGTCCTGGGTCAGCTGGAGGTCAGGGAGTTGGTCACATGACCCAGCTACAATAAGAAGAGAGGGGATAACTCTAAATTTCAGCCTCTGATAAGAAAATTACATTCACTACAGATTATATTATGCACCTTTCTAACAGGTCAGAGAATAAAAATTTTTGCGGGAGTTCTTCTTTAATATAACATCTGGAGTATTGCATATAACTATTTTAACAATATAAATTAAAAAAACAAACAAAACTGCTGCTCCATATAAAATGTTCACCCTTTCAGCCTCTTTGCTCACCCCTCTGTAAGCTGTGGTCTCGTCACTTTCTGTGGGTGGGCATGTATGACCATGAGGCACCTGCATCTCCCAGGAGTGCATTGACTGCAGTCCATTCTTGCTAACTTCACCTTCCCGGTAGCAGAAGCTCCGTTTTCCTGTCTTTCTTTCCTTTCTAGAAAACAGTCCCAGCAATTCCACGAATAGAACCCCCCACCCCCACCCCAAAGAGAGAGAAAACACATCTCACATCCACATGCCATGCATTGATCTATTACTTCTGAGCATAATTAGTTGTATACGGCGCCAATCGTATAGATTTTGATCAAAATGCATAAGCCCACTCGCCGCATCAAGGTGGCCTCTTTTGAGAGGGTGCAACACAGTGACCCCGAAACCCAAGAGTACCCCTGCGGTCAGACTAAGCTCCCTTGGAACCGGGCCCCAGCCGCACTGCACCGTGTGAACAGATGTCAAAAGCTCATCCTTCCATATAGTCTCAGAAACTAAACTGAGGGCAAGTCAGCGTTAACCCTTGTGACCGAGCTTACGCATTTTGATCAAAATGTATGCAAATGGCCTTGTATACAATTAAGCTGAGAAGTAATATATCAATGTAAAGCACGTGGACCTGCAAAGAATGTTCTCTTCGTTCTAATATTGTACGGGGATCCCGCTCCGTACATTTTTTAGAATGCACTGGGTCTGATGAGCCGAAGTTCGCAAAGTGGCGCAAGACTTCATATAATAACTTCGGGAATTAATTACTGTAAAAAACCTTAGAACAGAAGTCTGGTTCAGTTCCAAGGGACCACTCAGAATTCGGTTCCAAGTAGAGATGAGCGAACGTGCTCGAAACGAGCACTGTACCGCTCGGCTCCCCTGCGCCCATGCGAGCGCAGGGGAGCCGAGCGGTACAGTGCTCGTTTCGAGCACGTTTGCTCATCTCTAGTTCCAAGGTTTTTTTTTCAGTAATAATTCCCGAAGTTATTACACAAAGTCTCTCGCGGCTTCGGCTCATCTGAGCCAATGCATTCTAATACTTTATGGAGAGGGATCTCCGTACAGTATAAGTACAAAGCTTTTAGCGAATTGACTTTGGATGAAGCATCCAAAGTCAATTCGCTCATCTCTAGTTATAATGCTGTACGGAGATCCTTCTCCATACAGCATTAGAATGTACTGCCTCGGATGAGGCGAAGTCCGTTAGTCACAAAGTCTCAGTAAAAAAAAAAAAAAAAATCAAGCCTCGTGTGACTTCCGAGGTACCGCTTGGAACCGAACCAGAATTCGGGAAATGTTTTTTCACAGTAAAAATTAATCTATGAAGTTATTACGCAAAGTCACACGAGACTTCACGAAGTAATAACTTCGGCTCATAGGAGCCAATACATTGTAATACTGTACACAGCGCTCGCTCCATACAGTACTGGAAGTTTTATGAGAATCAACTTCGAATGTTTCATCCTAAGTCGATTTGCTTTTCCCTAGTTACAATAGATCTGCACCAAAAAAAACAAAAAACGGATGCAACACAGACATTACACACGTGCACCCTTAGGCCTCTTTCACACGAACATTGTTTTTGCGGGCTCCGATCCGCATTTTTTGCTGATAAAATGCAGACCCATTGATTTCTACGGGTCCGCAAAAAATGCGGACACCACACCGTGTGCTGTCCGCATCCATATGTCCGTTCCATAGCCCGCAAAAAAAAAAAAAAAAAAAAAAAAAAAAAAGAACATGTCCTATTCGTGTCCGTATTGCGAAAAATACGGATGCCATACGGACGTCATCTCTTTTTGCGGACCACAAAACACAACGTTCGTGTGAAACTAGCCTCAGGCCCCATTCGGACGGCCGTATTATTGTGGGTCCGAATTATTGCGGACCCGCAATAATACGGAGGCGCCCGGCGTGTTTTCCGCACGCTCGGAACACACGCTGGACGGCTCCATTCAAAATGCCTATACTTGTCCATGCGCACTCCATGTCCGAACTCCATGCTGCGGTTCCCGGCCCCACAGAGGTAAATGGGGCCGCATCTATTCCACAATTTTGCGGAATAGATGTGGCCCCATTCACACGGTCATGTGAATGGGGCCTTATTCTGAGTATTCTATCATAAAACTATATCAATCTGCTCAGATTCTCCTGATCTATATATAATATGATGCAGATTGAACTGCATTTTCCTTTTAAGTGCCAAAATGTGATCCGAGCAGGGGAATGGGATACGAAAATGTAATATAGGTTCATGTTGCAGTATATTTAGTATAAGATTTATGGCCCACTTTATGGAATGGACCATAGGAGCCTGTGTGAGCCGTTCACAAAGTAACCAACTAAACAGTCCGATTGTGCGGATGATGAAAGCTGAGGACGACACCTGCTGGACAAAGTAGTAACTGCAAGAAGCAGTCAAGGAGGTAAGGATGTCCCCACGGTACGATGAAAGTGAGGATTTTATTTTTGCTGTCAAAATACTTTTCAGGAATGGAACGTTATGAAACAAATCCCACTGGAAATCGTGTGCGTTTCCGGATGATAGTAAAGTATCACAAACAAGAAAAATGTAATAGGAACGATAAACGTTCCACCAATGGAGCAGATTTAACAGGGTTTTCCACAAGTAATATAGTGATTACCTATCCACGGGAAAGGTCATCAATATTTGATCACTGGGGGGTCCGATACCTGGCACCCCTGCCGATCTGCTGTGTTAAAGAAGAACTCCCGACAAAAATTTTATTCCATGTCCTGCTAGAAATGTACATGATATAATCTGTAGTGAATGTCATTTTCTTACCAGTGTCTGATTTTTTGACTTCTATCATCCTGAAGTTTCTTATCTGTGTCATGTGACCAGCAATTAGACCCACCAACTCACACATAGACTTATGTGTGGACAGGAAGTCTAATTATCTATGTATTCCTATGAGACTGAAAGTGAGGCTCCCATAGGAATGAATACACAATACACAAACCTCCATATGAAGCCTCCATGTGCAATATAAAGAAATACACAGAGGCTAAAGGGTGCACATGGAGGCTTCATGTGGAGGTTTGTGTCACTTGACATGTGCGTATTGAAATTACTATAATTGATTTATTTGCGAACCCCATAATATTATACTTAGATGTTTAGGTTGTAGCAACATTAGATATACTTGTTTCAACATAATATAGTATTTGTACTTTTTTGACTGCCCAATGTTTATAGTGGTGCTGGTGACCTGGGGTTGCCGCACCTTTGTTGTGCTTTTCATCTCTATTTAGCCTCATTTTTTAACATATTTATATTTATGTACTTTCAATAAAGATTATATTTCTTGAGCTATATGGACTCTATTGTTCTTTGTAGGTTCTTTAGTGTTTTCTGAGTCTTGCTCAGTTTATAGGGGTGATATAATAGCTAGGGTATTTTTACCTTTTCTTTTTTCATTTTGTATATGGGTAATCTTATATTATTAGTATTTCTATGTATTCCTATGGGAGCCTCACTCTGAGTCTCACAGGAATGAATAGAGCAGTGACTGGCTTCCTGTCCTGGGTCAGTTGGAGGTCAGGGAGTTGGTCACATGACCCAGCTACAATAAGAAGAGAGGGGATAGCTCACAATTACAGTCTCTGATAAGAAGATGACATTCACTACAGATTACCAATGTGCCTTTCTAACAGGTCAGAGAATTACAATTTTTGTGGGAGTTCTACTTTAACCCCTAATCATACAAACTACAATAAAGACAGCCTCAGGCATGCTGTACCACCTCTCCACTTCATCTACACAGAGATCACAAGACCCTCATACTGCCAACTTATGTGGGTCCCAGAGAGGGCCACACAGCGCACCATTAGTACTGGCCTGCCTCTGCTCCAGCACCACATACCACTCTTCTCTCAGCATGTCTGTGACCAGATGGCGGGGGGGGGGGGGGGGGGCACAATTTTAGAAAAAATAAACTGCTACACTAACATACTAACATAGTCTACCTATTATGGAAAAAAAATTAAAAGGGGTTTTCCGGGATTTTACTACTGATTACCTACCCTCAGGATAGGTCATCAGTATCTGATTGGTGGGGGTCCAACACCCAGGCCCCCGCCTATCAGCTGTTTGAGAAGGCACCAGCGCTCCCGTGAGCGCTGCAGCCTTCTCTCAGCTTTTCCTAGGCCAGTGACGTCATGTTCATCGGTCACGTGACCCAGGAGCAGCTCAGCCCCATTCAAGTGAATGAGTCTGAGCGCGATACCAAGCACAACCAAACAGCTGATTGGTGGGTGTCGGACCCCCACTGATCAGATACTGATGACCTATCCTGAGGATAGGTCATAAGTAGAGATGAGCCAGCATGCTCGGGAGCAATTTTCGAGTTGTAGCGTACGCATTTTATAATCTGTACACTAATGCATACGCATCTTCTAATCTGTACGCATCTTGTAATTTGTACGCATTAGTGTACAGATTAGAAGATGCATATGCATTAGTGTACAGATTATAAAATGCGTACGCTACTACTCGAAAATTGCTCCAGAGCATGCTCGCTCATCTCTAGTAATCAGTAGTTAAATCCTGGAAAATCCCTTTTAAAGTGTGAAAATATTAAAAAAATTGAAATAGAAATAGTAATAGAAAATATTCTGGTGGTAAAGTTACACTTATTTTGTAAATTTGAAATAGCTGGCAAATACATTTGGTACAAAATCATTTGGGCCCGTCTGCCAAACGTCAATGCGATCTCTGTAAGACAGGAAACGAAGACTAAGGGCTCATTCAGACGACCGTATGCTGTCCGCAAAAATGCATACATATTGACCCATTCACTTCTATGGGCCCTTTTCTTCTATGCCATAGCTCCGCAAAACAAATGAAACATGTCCTATACTTGTCAGTGAAAACCAGGACATTGCCCTACTGAAGTTTATGGGTCTGCAAAAATACGGAATGCAATCCGTTTTTTTTTGCGGACATGCTGAACTGTCCACAAAAAAAAACAGATCTGTATTTTTACGTACATCATACGGCCGTCTGAATAAGCCCTAAATGCTACTTGTTATGTGCCATAATGGCCACCATAAAAATCAGGGATTGCAGGTTCCACATACATGCTGGCTCCACTCTGATTTTTATCATTTTTGGTGCCAAAATGGCCTCCATTCAATTCAGGGAATGCAGATACCAACATGCATGCCGAGTCCACTCTATACCTCTCCTGGTGCCAAAAGGCTTCCAGTAATAAATAAATATATAATATTATAAATATATATATTACAATAATACAAATAATACAATACAATAATACAATAATACAAAGTGCACAGCGGCTGTCGACAAGCAGCGCTCCAATCACACTTTACTTACATTTCAGTCTTCCATTTTTGAAAGTCTCCGTTTAAGATGTTTCGGTGGTTCCCAGTTATCACTTTCATCAGTGTCGATTTCTTCCTCTTCATCCTGATCATCCAGTAGATCGTCTTCCTCCTCAATTTCAAAGGGATCCAAACCGGCATCCTCTCTTTGAAGGCGTTCCGCAAACCATTCCCTCACCTGCTCATAACCCAGCTGAGATTTCGCAACCAGTTCGTCTAAGTCTTCCTCGTTAAGAAATTTGTGCATTAAGTAGTAGTCTTTAAGTACCGCTTTTCCAGTCTTGTGTTTTACTGGAGCTGGCGCCCTTTCCCAGCTATTTGCTCTTCGAGATCCTTTAGGGCGCCCTCTGGGCCTCCCTCTTCCTCTACCCCTGGGCCGGCCTCGCCCTCTCTTCCGTACAAAGCCCTGTCCATTAACAGCGTTAGGGGAGAGGCTACCGTTTACTTGATACTGGTAGAACCACTTCAAATGATGGTTTTTAGCAGCGTACCTGGTGTCTCCAAACCACCCAACAATATCACTTCTTGCAAGACCAGTCTCCTCCGACAGCTTATCATAGTCGTCTCCTGTAGGCCACTGGTTACGAACAAAGAAGTTTTTAAGCACAAGCAGCTGCTCCGGGGTCTTTTTCCCTAGTTTACTAGCAAGAGCTGCCCCAGCTTTTACATAAGCATTTTCAGGGTCCATTTCTTCTTTAATTCCTTCCTCCTCGTCATAAATTACAGGTTCATCCTTCACGCCACCTGTCCTCCTCCTTTCTGCGAACCAAGCGTCGATTTCTCGTCTGGTCAGTTTGCTAAGGACCCTTAACCGGTTCAATTCCTCGTCAGTAGGTACGTCGTTTCGAAGGAAGCTTTCCTCAAGAATCTGTAGCTGCTCCACTGTCTTTTCTTTGAATCTCTGTGGGGTGAAATCCGGGAAGGCGTTCCAGTTTTGCCTACGATGTGAAGTTATGACGACCGGAGGAGTCGGGGATTCGGTGGTTTCATCGCTAGAATCAATAATTATAGTTCCGCTAGGGTCACTTGGGAAATGGATGCCATGGCTGCCCTTGGAATTTCTTTGGTTGTATCTTGTATCGCTAAACCATTTCTTGATTTCACCTTTCGTCAATCCCGTGAACCTTATCAACCGGTCAATTTCGCTATTACTTGGAAACGGGTTCTTTAGATAGCTAATTTTGAGGGCCGTCAACTGCTCTTTAGTCTTCTTGGAGCGCATACCAAACACATCTGTTATCATGGTAGGCTCCTGCTTGGGTAGCTGCGCGCTCGGAATGGCCGCGACCCTCTTAGTTTCAGACACTGCTTGCGTTTGGGGAAGTTGGCTTGCGTGGAGTTGGGCGTTCGTTGGGACACCAGCCACCGTCAAGGCTATTGGCGTCGTCACAGGTATTGTGCCCGTTCCTCCAACTTGCGCAAGTACGAGGCTAGGCTGGCCGACTATTTGGCACGTCTGTAAAATGGAAGGCAAGCCGTTAGCGGCGGAAGAAATCTGAGCTGGGAAAACGGTTATTGTCTGCGGGACGGTGTGTACAGTGCCATTAAATTGCTTCCGTCGGGCGTCCTCTACTTCTTCGGGTGTCCAGCTAACACCATGCTTTAGTCGTTGTGCAGAAAACCAGATTTTTATTTGTTCTTCTGTGCATTTAGATTGTGAAGCGAGAAGGGTGATCTCGGAAACTGTTGGGTATGGAAACTTGTTGTAGTTACTCAGCAAAAGAGGGTTGCTGTCTAATGCAGCGTTGTATGTAGGAATGCTATTGATGGGGATTAAGACTTTCGAGAGGATGTTCTGCTGCGCCTGTAGAGTCGTAATCACTTGTGCCACCCCTGGTTGAAGAACATTCGCAGTAGTAAGAACAGTACTTGGTAACTCTTGGGCACTCGTCACAACCGTAACAGTGGTTTTCACAGGCTCTGGAGAGACCACAGTTGGCTTTGACTCTCTAGTATCTTGTGATTTTGGCTTAGGTTCACTTTCCGTTATCAAGTCGTTGTCTTCCGTGCCATCTTCGGAGGAATTTTGTTGTACACTGATTCGTTTCTTCTCCTTCATTATTTTCATTATTGGGGTCTTACTGATGGAGATCGCAGAGGAGTTCGACTCTGATTGTTCCTGGTTTTCTTCTTGGACGAAGCTCCCGTCGAATGTTAGATCATTAACGGTCTGTTCAAATATGGACTGATTATTGCGCTTAACCATAGTCAACTTAAAGTTCTCCTCTCCGGGATGATACTTCGTGTTGTGCTCGGAAAGTGAATCGTAACGTTTGGTGAGAAAATTACACTCCACACAAAAATAGGAAGAATTTAATACAACGTTGGGATGCTCAGAATCCACATGAAAGGTAAACATATTTAAGTCAGTCGTCTGAAATGAACAGTATTTACATTCGTAACCACCTTCTACAGCTTTATTCTGCTGATTGTCGGAATCGTTGGGTTCTAGTGCATCGTCTTCGCTTGATATGCTCTCGGGCACTGTGCTCTCCGGCACGGGTTGCTCCGCTGGAGTAGGCAAAGGTGGACTTTCCTCCACGTCCGAGTTGACTCCTAGATCGGGATCGTGCTCGCTTGCAAGGACCATGCAAGGAGTTTTTGTTTTCCGTTTACTTGCCATAGTGCTACTGAGTTTGTTAGAAACTTCAAGTGTCAATCCACCTGTTGGCAACGTCTTCTGCCGTTCCAAACAGCGCCTTAAAGGTTACTTCTCTGGAGCATGTGATGTAATGCTGTAGTACAGTAGTATCAAGTTAGGTTCATGGTGAATTTCTGGAGGGAGAAGACAAAAGAAACTAAATCAATGAGGGAAGTCTACATATTTCATAGAACATAGCAGCCTAGGACTCACTTCAAGTCTTAAAAAAGACTTGATGTTGAAGTTTTTTGCATTGAAAATGTTTTGTGAGGGCACCACCATGACCATCTCTGTCATACAGCATCATCATCTTGCAAGAACTAGGACTTTTCTCGAGACCATGCTGCATCATAGCTTCTGATGGGACGGGAGTGTTGGGCTCCTCTCTGCATCATCATCATCTAAGTGGAGACGCCGTCCCATCGGAAGCAATGATGCAGCGTGGTCTCGTGAGACGTCCATGACGTGACATGACACTGTGTGACGGAGATCATCAGAGCAGGAAGAAACCTTCCATAGCAAAGAAGAGAAGTGACCAGCCAAACCTCTGCGGCGGTCCCTACTCTGGTTCCTGTCCCGCTCCTCCAGTCACTGCAGAGCTCAAGACGAGACGTAGAGAGAAGGGGGAAACGAAGCAGCATTGAAATGGAAGTGGCGAAAGTACAGGGCGGACCACAAAAAAGTATCCCGCCTCCATTATCTCCACAGAGGACCTCCTCTATTAATTCAGAATTCACCAATAACGTACATGAACTGGACACCCCCTTTAAGAAAAAAGAAGCATTCAGGCACATGTGCGGATATGGGATATCTGATGCTCTGACGCCCACATCTACGTTGGGGTTTTCCAACAGTCTTTTCCGACAGAGGAGCATAGCCGTCTATGGTACATCCCCATTCACCATAATGGGACCCATTGGGCTTTCAATATGAATATATTTAGTAGTATTTTTCCAGAAGAGAGATGGAATTCATGTTGAAAATCCAATGGATCCCATTATGGTGAATGGGGACGTACCATAGACGGCTATGCTCCTCTGTCGGAGTGAATGCGGCTATGCCGGATACAGTAATTCTGGCGGTCTGCTGGTGCAGACAACTGGAATATCATAACGAAGACGTGAACCTAGCCTTACAGGGGTGTGTCTGGAATAACAAGACAAAGTGGGTCAGTTATGGCCAAATATGACACCGATTCTGTCGCACGCCATGGTGCGGCAAAATCTGCGACTTCTCCCCGCTCACGTCAGGTCTAAAAAAGTCGGAAGACGGCCGGCAGGCCTGTCTCATTCTTCATTTTCTATGTCTGGTTTAGGGCGCATGCACACGAGTGTATTTTCTTTCCGTGTCTATTCTGGGGTTTTTTGCGGACTGTATGCAGAACCATTTATTTCAATGGGTTCTCAAAAACAAAACAGAAGTTACTCCACGTGCATTCAGTTTCTGTATTTCCGTTCCGCAAAAAAATAGAACATGTCCTATTATTGTTCGCATTACGGACAAGGATAGGACTGTTCTATTAGGGGCCGGCTGTTCTGCAAAATACGGAATGTACATGGACGTCATCCGTATTTTTTGTGGATCCGTTTATTTCATACGGTCGTCTGCATGAGGCCTAAGGCGTACAAAACTGTCTAAATGTAAGACAGCAAGGAAGCCGGCTTAAATTTTGACTCAGCACTGGATGCGCCAAAGTTATGGAGAGGCCGGCGCCTGTACATGACTTCGGCGATCCACCGGCCGCTATAGGGCTCATTAAGACCGGCGTTAATAAATGTGCCCCAAAGTACTTTACCGTAGAGCAGTCTCTCTTTCTCCAGCTTGAATAACTTACATCACAGAAGCACCAAGACTATACTTTGCTGTATATTAAAAGCACAACATTAGGAGAGTATAACCAACTACTTGTCCCCACCGGGAGGGAGGCTGACGAAGCGCAGAATGTGCAAAACAACCAATTTATTTTATTTTTATTTACAAAATTTGGCATATTCCATACCAAAATGCATGTGAAAACACGCTGAGTGAACATATCAGTACTCGTCACCAAACTTTCATACAGATAAATTACAACTGCTGCCGACCACACCCTACATCATCTGCCAACAATACTGTACAAAAATTCACAAGAAGCCAAAAAACAATGAGACACCACCCACTGGTGAAGAAACACAAGCTCTAGAAAACTCCATCCCTGTGCATATCCACCAGCAGGGGGAGCCGTGGCCAAACACTGTCCCTCATGGAAGCTCATGTAATGGCAGGAGCTGAGCTTTCATAGTAGTTCTCAGTTTTAGCTCCGAGATGAGATCCCTCCCCCCATCCAGCATGTCCATCATAAACAATTGTCCGCCTTTTATTACTGAAGACCTATCCTCAGGTTAGGACATCAATATCAGATAGGCGGGGGTCTGACGCCCAGCACTCCCGCCGATCAGCTGTTTGAAGAGAAGGCAGTGCTCATACAAGCGCTGCCTTCTCTACTCAGTTTACCTGCTCACTGCAGCAATTACAGTGGTGAGCAGTGTAATTATCAGCTGCTTTAGGCCCTTTCACACGAGCGTCACGGATTCAGTCTGGATGCTTTCAGGGTGCGTTCCGGAAAACTCGCAACAATCCGTACGCAATCGCAGGCCATTTTGACTGCGATTGCGTACATTCGTTCAGTTTTTTCCACGCGGATGCGATGCGTGTGGATGCATTTCGCACGCACGTGATAAAAGACTGAATGTTTACAAACCAAAACAATGTTTGCAACCATCGGTGATTCACACAGACCCATTCACTTCTATGGGGCCAGGGCTGCGTGAAAAACGCAAAATATAGAACATGCTGCGATTTTCACGAAACGTAGAACTGATGCGTGAAAAACAACGCTCATGTGAAAAGCCCCATTGTAATGAATGGGTCAGGATTCAGTGCGGGTGCTATGGATTTGCATCACGCATTGCACTCGCGCGGAAATCTTGCCCGTGTGAAAGGGGCCTTAGGGAGCTGCCTCACTCACCGGAGCCTTAGTGAGCGCTGCGGACTCCCAGGAACCAAGCAAGGACAGCGCTGTGCATCGTATAATGGCAGTCCTTGGTATGGCAGCTCAGCCCCATTGAAGTGAGTGGGGTGTCTAGGTCATGTGACCGATGTACAGTGACGTCACTGGTCTAGGAAGAGGCCGACCTCTTCTAACAGCTGATCGTGGGGAGTTCAAGATCTCGGACTCCCGCCGATCTGATATTGATGACCTATCTTGAGGACAGGTCATCAATACTATTTCCAGGATAACCTCTTTAAAGGTGGGAAGAGTTCTGAAATGATACTTCTTGGGCCTCAGCAATTTGCGGCTACCGCGACGGATCCAGACCCATTCAACTTGAATGGGTCCATGATCAGTCCGCATCGTAAAAAAATAGTGGCAATAATGCCGATTGCGGTAATTAAAGGCTTTAAATGCCGTGATCAAGTGAGATCGCCGCATCTAAATGCGCAAAAAACCTTGGGGCATCGGTAGTTGCTCTGAACACTATCAGCTGACGAGACTGATAGTGTTCATGCTGCAATTCGTATTTTGGCCACCAGATGGCAGACCAGGATAAGAAATGAGCAATTTTCAATCCATTTTAAAAAACCCTGATAGTAAATAATGAAAAAAAAAAAAAAAAACATAGTTTATAGGCTCATATATGAGCTTCAAAATCATTACAAAAATGAAAAAAAAAAAAAAAAAAGTTAAAAAATATAAAAGTTTAAATCCCCCCCCCCCCCCACACCCGATCAGCTACAGGGGTCTGGCAGTGACCATCTTGTCCCGCAAAAAATGAGACCCCACATAAGACAATAACTCAAAAAAATAAAAATCAATGGCTCCCGCAAACCAATCCATCAAAATCTGTTCTGAAAAATCCATATTGCGCTCCTTCTGTTCTGAGTCCTGCCATGTGCCCCCACAGCAGTTTACCACCACATATGGGGTGTTGCCATATTCAGGAGAAAATGGGGAACAAATTATGGGGTGCTTTTCTCCTGTTACCCCTTGTGAAAATGAAAAATTTGGGGCTAAAGCAACATTTTATTGGAAGAAATAAAACTTCAGTTTCACAGCCAAGTGTTTCCAAATATTGTAAAACGCTTAGGGGGTCAAAGTGGTCAGTACCCCCCCCCCTCCCTTAATATATTCTTTGAAGGGTGTAGTTTCCAAAATGGGGTCACTTTTTGAGGCTTTTCACTGTAGGGGTACGTCAGGGTCTCTCAATTACAAAATGGTGCCTAAAAACCATTCTAGCAAAATGTGCCTCCAAAATCCATATGGCGCTCCTTTCCTTCTGACCACTGCCACAAACCCACAGAGACGTTTACCACCACATATGGGGTATTTCTGTAAACTGCAGAATCAGAGCAATGTATATTGAGGTTTAGTTTCCTGTTAACCCTTGCTGTATTGCAAGAAAAAAAATTATTAACGTGAATAATCTACCAAAAAAGTGAAATTTTGAAATTTCACCTCCATTTTCCTTTAATTCTTGTGGAACACCTCAAGGGTTAACAAAGTTTATAACATCAGTTTTTTTTATAATTTGAGGGGTGTAGTTTCTAAAATGGGGTCATTTATGGGTGGTTTCCATTAGGTAAGCCTCCTAAAATCACTTTATAACTGAATTGGTGCTCAAAAAACAGGATTTGGTAAATTTTGTTGAAAATTTGAAAAATGGCTTCTAAACTTCTAAGCCTTCTAACTTCCTAAAAAAAATAAAATGACATTTATAAAATGATGCCAACATAAAGTAGACATATGGGGAATGTTAAGTAATAAATATTCTATGAGGTATCACTTTCTGTTTTAAAAGCAGAGAAATTGACATTTTGAAAATTTTTCTAATTTTTTGTTAAATTTGGGATTTTTTCATAAATAAAGGTGAAATATACTGACTCAAATTTATGATTGTCATAAAGTACAACGTGTCTTGAGAAAATCTCAGAATGGCTTGGATAAGTAAAAGCGTTCTAAAGTTTTTACCACATAAAGTGACACATGACAGATTTGCAAAAATTGGCCTGGGATTGAAGGTGAAAAGTGGCCCGGTAGTGAAAGGGTTAAACAATACATAAATAAATAACAACATAAACATCATGGTTATCACTGCGACCGAAAACGTCCATACGTCACACACACTCCAAAATGGTACCAATAACACCTACGGATTGTCCTGCAAAAAATGAGCCCCTTAACAGCTTAGTAGACATAAGTATAAAAATGTTATGGGGGTCAGAATATGGTGATGTAAAAAATTTTTATTTTTTTTTAAATCAAAAGTATAAATTTATTTTTACACGATTTAGACATAAAAAACCTATACATATGGGGTATCGTTGTAATCGTACTGACCCAGGGGCATGGTTTAGTTTTGCCGCAAACGAAACGCTGTGAGAACAAAACCTGTAAAACGGTGGAGGAATTGCGTTTTTTTTTTCCCAATTCCACCCCATTTTGAATTTTTTGTTTTTACTGCTTCCCACTACATTTTATGCCATAATTAATGGTGGCATTAGAAAGTACAGCCCGTCCCGCAAAAAATAAGCCCTGCTCGTACAGCTTATGTGAACGGAAAAATAAAAAAATTATGGCTCAAGGAAAATAGGGAAGAAAACTGAAAATGAAAAAAAAAAAAACTCCGGTAGTGAAAGGGTTAAGGGGGGTTCAATTCTTCAGTGAAATATACAGTATTTTGGCCTAAAGTCCGTTCCCCCCCCAAAAAAAAAAAACACAGCGAGCTCTTGGTATCGTGATGTTGCGATAGGCTATTCTAAAAACACAAACAAAATGAAAAATGCCACAAAAACACTAGAAAAAAAAAAAAACGCCATGAAAGAAAGATTGAGCGCTAGTGTGAGTGGGCCCTTAAACGGGTTGTCTCACTTCAGCAAGTGGCATTTATCATGTAGAGAAAGTTAATACAAGGCACTTACTAATGTATTGTGATTCTCCATATTGCCTCCTTTGCTGGCTGGATTCATTTTTCCATCATATTATACGTTGCTGGTATCCAGGGGTTACGACCACCCTGCAATCCAGCAGCGGTGGTCGTGCTTGCCCACTATAGGAAAAAGTGCCGACCTCTCTGGTGGCCGGAACCGCGGGAGTGTGCTTTTTTTCTATAGTGTGCAAGAACAACCACCACCGATGGATTGTTGGGTAGTCGTAACCATGGAAACAAGCAGTGTATAATGTGATGGACTAAGGAATCCAGGCAGCAAAGGAGACAATATGGAGAATCACAATACAGGGTGGGCCATTTCTATGGATACGCCTAAATAAAATGGGAATGGTTGGTGATATTAACTTCCTGCTTGTGGCACATTAGTATATGGGAGGGGGGAAACTTTTAAAGGGTTATTCTCATTTTAGACAATGGGGGCATATCGCTAGGATATGCCCCCATTGTCTTATAGGTGCGGGTCCCACCGCTGGGACCCGCACCTATTTCCTGAACGGAGCCCCCGAAGTGAATGAGGGCGCACTGCGCATGCGCAGCCGCCCTCCATTCATTTCTATGGGGCCGCCGAAAATAGCCGAGCGCTGGCTTGGCTACTTCCGTCGGCTCCATAGAAATGAATGGGAGCGCACCGCGCATGCACGGCCCGGCTCCCATTCATTTCTATGAGCGGCGCGGGGAGCTGCGCCTGGTGGTGGCCGGACTCCCGGAAACCTGGGGTCCTCCAGGCGCAGCGCTCCCTGCTCCGTTCTGGATATAGGTGCGGGTCCCAGCGGTGGGCCCCGCACCTATAAGACAATGGGGGCATATCCTAGCGATATGCCCCCATTGTCCAAGATGAGAATACCCCTTTAAAGATGGATGGTGACCATGGCGGCCATTTTGGATCCAACTTTAGTTTTCTCAATGGGAAGAGGGTCATGTGACACATCAAACTTATTGAGAATTTCACAAGAAAAACAATGGTGTGCTTGGTTTTAACGTAACTTTATTATTTCATAATTTATTTACAAGTTTCTGACCACTTATAAAATGTGTTCAAAGTGCTGCCCATTGTGTTGGATTGTCAATGCCACCCTCTTCTCCCACTCTTCACACACTGATAGCAAAGTTTCCCCCCTTCCATATACTAATGTGCCACAAACAGGAAGTTAATATCACCAACTATTCCCATTTTATTTAGGTGTATCCATATAAATGGCCCACCCTGTACATTAGGCCCCATTCACACGACCGTATGAATGGGGCCGTATCTATTCCGCAATATTGCGGAATAGATGTGGCCCCATTTACCTCTATGGGAGTGGGGAGCTCCGTGCCGCGGCTCCGCTGAAAAACATGAAGCATGTCCTATACTTGTCCGCACGCACGGACAAGTATAGGCATTTTGAATGGGGCCGCCCGGCGGAACACACGCCGGGCGACCCCTGTATTATTGCGTGTCCGCAATAATATGGTCGTGTGAATGGGGCCTCCGTAAGTGCCTTGTATTAACTTCCTCTACATGATAAATGCTGTGGCTTTTCCTAGGCCATGTGATATTACGTCCGTCAGTCATGTGACCTAGAGGCGGCTCAGCCCTATTGAAGTGAATGGAGATGAGCTGCGATACTGTGCAATCGGGGACAAGAATAGGCATTTTCTATTATCGTTGCGGCACGCAAAACACTACGGCCGTCAAAATGAGGCCTTATGAGGATTTATAATGGTGCGTGTCCCTGCGAGACCTGGAATCCACTGAATTACGCCTCACATGTCAGTGATTTCCATCAGTAGAACCAGGTGCGGCTCTAAATACAGAACGGGTGCAGATCTTTCCCTTATATCTTATGTCTGCGGAGGCTCCAGTCCTGGTTTTGGCGCACAATCACTGATGAAAATCACTGATGTGTGAATAAGGCTTTAGGCCTCATTCACATAAATGTGGATTTTCACGGACCGTGGTCCGTGAAAACCCGGCCTGCTGAGTGCAGGAGCGCACGGCGTCATTGGTTGCTTTGACGCCGTGCGCTTCCGTACATTAATACACTCGTATAGATCATACCAGTGTATTACTGTACAGAGGCGGCGTCAAAAAGCGCACGGCGTTATAGCAACCAATGACGCCGTGTGCTCCTGCACTCAGCAGGCTGGGTTTTCACGGACCACGATATACGACACTCAGCAGGAGAGCAGGAAAATCCACGTGTACGTGAAAGAGGCCTTACATAAGGGCTCATTCACACGACTGTTGTTTGGTTCCGCATCCGAGCGGCATTTTTTGCGGTTCAGATGCAGACCCATTCACTTGAAAGGAACCGTAAAAGATGCAAACAGCACGCCGTATGCTGTCCGCATCCACTGCTCCGTTCTGTGGCCCCCCCAAAAAAAAAAAACAATAGAACGTCCTATTCTTGTCCATTTTGCGGTCAAGAATAGGAATTTCTATAATTGGCGGCCCGTTCTGTTCCACAAATTGCAGAACGCACACAGCCGGCATCCGTGTTTTGCAGATCTACAAATTACAGACCGGAAAACACAGAACGGTAGTGTGCATGATCCCTAATCCTGTGCGATCCTGTCACAGGATGGAGGTCAGAACGGGACCTCACCCCGACGCACCGAACTCGCTCGTCTGTGCTGGCGTTAAAGATTGTGGTAACCAAATCTGCTCCAAAAAAAAAAAAAAAAAAGTTTAAAATTGACTTGTATGGGAATTTAGTTTTTTTATTTCATTTGAGACTGCAGCGGACGGCCACACATGGATTAAACCCGTGTGCGATCAGTGGCAAATACGCATCAGATTTTTCTTTTTACGTACGTATCCTCCGCTTGACCACCCTGGGACACATTTACCAAGACCGGCTTTTTACGCCGTTTTTTTTAATGACGAGGGGCGCGCCTTGTCGTAAATTAGGCGCATATGTACCAGTCCTCACGCTTGGCGTAGTTTCCAGGCGTAAAATGTTAGTAAGTTTGCCGGGGACCCGTCACGCCCAACTGGCGGACATGACGTACTGTCACACGGCCGGTTAAAAAAAAAAATAGTGGCAGGTCCCTTAATAAATGCCCTGCTGTCATTTAGTACCTATGTAGTATAGTAGATTATTACATTACCCCTCCATTATATTACATACCCCCGCCCCCCCTCATACACACAGCAGGGGGCAGCCGGTCACGGCCCCCGCTCAGGGCGCATCACGGGGCGGCAGCTGCCCCACCATCACCTATAGACCGCTATCTAGCAGTGCAGGTAGCTGCGGGCCACCCAGTCTCCTCCTGAGCTCATTGTGCGCAGTACACGGGAGGCCCGGGCCTGTCCCCGGTCACGGCGGCCTCACACATCAGCACACACAGGCCGCAGGAGCCAGGCCCGGGGGGAAGGGGAGGGGGGTGACAGGGCCGCCGTCCTCAGCGCTCATCCTCTCCATTACCTGCTCCCGCCGCCAGCTCAGCTCTCCTCCGCCGCCACCGCCTCCTCCTGCATGGCGGCCATCTTACACATGGCGACTACACAGGGGCGGCTGCTGCTACGACTGCTGAGGGAGAGACTTCTCCGCCCGTCTGTTCGGGAAAAAAAAAACCGCCACAAAAAAACAATTTATTCGATATTTTCTCCGTGCGGATAAATTAATGGCGGACGTGGAAAAAAAAAGCGTTTATTGAGGGGACGGGCGCGACGTTTTCGTGCGAGGGTCGGATTTTTTTTTTTGGCGGTAATTGTAGGCGGGGAAAATGGTTTCTGTGGTAAATGGCTGTAACGTGAGCTTCTCCTCCCACCGAGCCCTAAGACGGCCAACGTGAGGGGAAAATCACAGAAAACTCCTCCAATATGTCTGCTAATGCCCTCATTTATTAAAACCATCGTGTCCTGTGTAATTATTTATTAAATGAGGGGCCAAAAGTGGGACTATAATGGTGGGTGTACAGATGTGGAGACACTGGGGTGTGTATACTTATGCATGAGGAGGCTGGAAAGGGTTAAATAACATGTCTTCCACGTAATGAACATCGATGGAAAATTCATCGGAGCGAAAGGGAATCGGCGTCGCGGTGTCAGACGTGGTGGACACCGACGACGACAACAACAACCGACCAACAGCATCCATGATGCCACGTCGTCCGTAGCGCTCCTGCAACGGAAGGCTTTACAACATAGGTGTGAACATAGTCTTAATTGACAGGGCCCAGTCGCCTCTTTTCGAAATAGTGAAACTACCGAACCCGTACCTCATAATACAAATAGGGTGGGTAGGGAGGGAAAGCGAATACGCTATAGGTCATGTTATCATCTGGGTTGGAGCGCTAATTTTTTTTTTCTATCATAACGGCAGGCAACTTGCTGTATACCTTGGGTGTCCGTTTCCTGTGTGAACAGAGCCATATGGAATGACAGCGACAGTTTCTTCTCATTTTAAGCAGATTTATGGGGATTTTTACCTCACAGGAACTCGTGATGCCTAGGGTGACTGATACCTGGAACCGCTTTCTAGGTATTAGTCGCCCTAGGCATCACGAGTTCCTGTGAGGTAAAAATCCCCATAAATCTGAATAAAATGAGAAGAAACTGTCGTTATCTCATGTGTACTGAGACAGGCGTATCTTAAAGGGGTCCTCCAGCAACCTGTTGTAGAATGTGAGCAGGACTAATTGCCTTCAGTTGCAAAGCTGCCTAGGGGGTGAGGGGATGGGGCCATACTACACACTACGTCCTGGCACTTGCATATACTACATATTGGTGAGTGTTCCTGTCAGGCTGCTCAGCCATGATGGCATATTGTAGGCAGGATCACATCATTACCATGTATACTACACTGCTCTACAATAGATGGCAATGGAGCAATTCTGCCTACAATGTGCCACCATGGCTGAGCAGCCTGACAGGAACACTGACCAATATTTAGTATTTTCAAGTGGCAGAGGCTAGTGTGTAGTGAGGCTCGGTCCTCTCACCTCCTAGAGAGCTCTGCAAGTGGAGGCCACCAGTCCTGCTCACATTCTGGGACAGGTTGCAGACGGCCATTTTAAATAATTCCCGGAAAACCTCTTTTCGGTCTTCGAAATGAAGGTGGTTGAAGTGATTTGTGCCACGTGTATTCAAAATAAGAAATTTGGCACATTTCGAAGTCTCGTGGAAAATTCTGTGCTTGTCGTGAGCAGAGGTTGATTCGCGCTAAAATGTGCTGAGTTTTGTCTCAAATTACTTAATGTGGCCCTTAAAGGGGTTGTCCAGTTTAGAAAACCGAGGCTTTACAGAGAGGTCCAGTCCTATTCTATATACGGCTGGGACTACACGGCGACTTTGGCCAAAACATGTACGTCGCTCTAAAAAACACTGCAAAATGAAAGTGTCATCCGTGTGCTCACATGTCTGCTCCGCAGATTATAAAACGTGTGTTTCAGACAAGAATAGTCCCTTCTAGTGATGGGAATGCACATGGAAGGTATCCATGTTTTGCGGATCGCAGTATGGACCCTTACACAGATAACCCGCTAATATGAATGGACGCTGTAATATCTACTTTCACCTGTAGAGGCGCTGCAGGGAAATTGCACACGACTGTTGGATGTTTTGCAGTCCGCAAATTGCCGGCCGTGTGCATTCCGCATTTTGCGGAACTGAACTTCCGGCCCCTAAAAGAACAGTCCTATCCTTGTCCGAAATGCGCACAATAATAGGACGCTCTATTTTTTTTTTTTTTTTTGCGGAACAGACACGCGGACATGGAATCATTTTTTGTGACCCTGCATGCCGTGTGCAAATTGTGCTTTTGACGTCAAGGGGGAGATGGAGCTCATATAGTCTTATAAAATACTGGAAGTATAAGGTATTACCAATTAGGTATAAGGACATGTTCACACTGCAGTGAACCGCAACGTGGCCCATTTCACCCAGCAGTGCCACTGTGGCCTCCACTGGTTCAGTACACACTGGTATACTTTACTGGATAGAATAGCGTGGTCGAACACATTGGTGACGTACTGTATGGCTGTACAGTACACACGGCGGTGGCATACATTACCCAATCCTCCCAGCACACGACATACGGGGCAATCGCTGTGGGACTACACCTATATGCTAGCACTATGCCGTTATGGTGGCCCAGAGGGTCATTGGGTTGAACACCATCCCTGGGGGAGGTTTATCAAACTGGTGTAATCCTAACCAATCAGATTCCGCCTTTCATTTTGGACAGCTCCTTTGGAAAATGAAAGGTGGAATCTGATTGGTTGCTAGGGGCAATTAAGTTCTACTTTACATCACATTCATAAATCTCTCCCTCCGTCTTCATGAGATAAGTGACACAAGGGATCTGGCAGCCACTTATCTCCTTCTATCCATAGATATATTAAAGAAGAACTCCCGCAAAAAAATTTATTCCATGTCCTGCTAGAAATGTACATGATGTAATCTGCAGTGAATGTCATTTTCTTACCAGTGGCTGTATTTTTTTAGTTATATCTCACTGATGCTTCTCATCTGTGTCATGTGACCAGGAATCAGACCCACCAGATAACACAGCATCTTATGTGTGGACAGGAAGTCTAATTCTCTATGCATTCCTATGGGAGCCTCACTTTCAGTCTCATAGGAATGAATAGAGCAGTAACTGACTTCCTGTTCTGGGTCAGTTGGCGGTCAGGGAGTTGGTCACATGACCCAGCTACAATAAGAAGAGAGGTTATTACTCACAATTACATTATCTGATAAGATTACATTCACTATAGATTACATTATGCACCTTTCTAACAGGTCAGAGAATAAAAGTTCTTTAATTTAAGGTACATTCACATGTAGCCGCCCGTGCTGTTGTCCGCAACACATGGGCACCGGCTGTGTGAATCCTGTATTGCGGCGCAGACCCATTGGGGGACATTTACAAAGCATGTTGAGCCAGAATTATGGTGTAAAATGCGCCAAAAAGAATAGTGTTTTGATTCTCACCAAATATATCAATTGTTTTCTCTAGAATTTTCACCATAAAGGATGCATCACGTCGTTAAAAATGTCGAAGTGGGCGGGGTTATCAAATTGGCGCACATCACGCCTCATTTATCATCCTCTTATTGGCAGAAATGGTTCAAAATGTCGCAAATATGTTTCAAAAGTCGCGAGTGTGGTCTGGCCGGGTTGGCTGAAATGGCGCATTTCAGTTTAACCACTTCAGAACCAGGCCATTTCCCCCCTTCCTGACCAGGCCTAATTTTGCAAATCTGACATGTGTGACTTCATGTGGTAATAACTTTGGAACGCTTTTACTTATCCAAGCCATTCTGAGACTGTTTTCTTGCGACACACTGTACTTCAAGTTAATGGTAAATTTGAGTCGATAAGTTTTAATTTTATTTATAAAAAAAATCCAAAAGTTAACGAAAATTTGAAAAAATTCACTTCTAAAATTAATTTCTAAATTTCAATCTCTCTGCTTTTAAGACAGATAGTAATGCCCCATAAAATCCTTTTTAATTTACATTCCCCATATGTCTACTTTATGTTGGCATCATTTTGGTAGCATCATTTAATTTTTTTAGGACAGTAGAAGGTTTAGAATTTTAGACGCAATTTTTGCAAAATCAACTTTTTTAAGGACCAGTTCAGTTCTGAAGTCAGTTTGTGGGGTTACATAATAGAAACCACCCATAAATGACCCCATTTTAGAAACTACACCCCTCAAACTATTAAAAACTGGTTTTAGAAATGTTAACCCTTTAAGTATTCCACAGGAATTAAAGCAAAATAGATGGAAATTTCTAAATTTCACTTTTTTTGCAAATTTTCCATTATAATCATTTTTTTCCTGTAACACATCAAGGGTTAACAACAAAACAAAACTCAATATTTATTACCCCGATTCTGCAGAATGCAGAAACACCCCACATGTGGTCGTAAACTGTTATTTGGGGATACGCCAGAGCTCAGAAGGGGAGGAGCAGCATCTGCATTTTCTAACATGGAATTTTTTGTCATGGTTTGTAAGAGTGATAACTTTTTAATTTTTTTGTGGGCTGAGCTGCGTGATGTCTTATTTTTTGCGGGACAAGCTCTGCTTTTTATTGGCACCATTTTGGGGTACATCCGGCTTTCTAATCACTTTTAAATCTAATTTTTCGGAGGTTAACTGAAAAAAAAAGCAGTTTAGGGGCATTTTTCTCAATTTTTTTTGTACACCGTTCACTTGATGGGGTAGATCATGTGATATTTTTATAGAGCCAGTTGTTACGGACGCAACGATACCAAATATGCTTTTTTTTTTTTTTTAACGTTTTACACAATAAGAGCATTTTTAGAAAAAAAAATCATGTTTTTGTGTTGCAATTTTTTAAGCCATTTTTTGGGCTATGATCTTGTGTGGGGGCTCATTTTTTGTGGAATGAGGTGACGTTTTTATTGCTATCATTTTGGGATGCATACGACTTTTTGATTGTTTGATATGTTTTTTGGTAGGTGATGCGACAAAAAAAGCTGTTTTGGCATAATTTTTATTAAATTTTTTTTACGCAGTTCACTTGATGGGGTAGATCATGTGATATTTTTATAGAGCCGGTCGTTTTGGATGCGGTGATACCAAATATGTCTATCTTATTTATTTTTATTTATAACATTTTTTTTATGAAATATTTGGGAGAAAATTATTTTTTTTTATATATATGTGATTTTTTTTTTTTATATTATCTATTTTTTTATTTTACACTTTGTGTCCCCCATAAGGTCATACAAGACCTCAGGGGGACATTTAACTTCACTTATTTATTTATTTTTTTACACTTAATTTCTCCTGTAACTGGGGCTGACATAGTGGCCCCAGTTACAGGGGAAATACATCCCCAGAGAGGCTGTACGGCATAATACTATGCTGTACAGCCTCAGTGCAGGGCTGATCGGGTCTATGAGAGACCCGGCAGCTCCTGCACGCTCCCGGTCCCGGCGATCACGTGACCGCCGGGCCGAAACAGGAAGCGCAATAGCGCTTCCTGATCTGTATACACTCGTTGAGCGCTGTGTATACAGCGATCTACAAGGTACGGTCCCTGCCTTCTCTTTGGGGTACCCCGCTGTGCAGCTGCACGATTAGCGTGCAGCTGCTATCTCTGAATGGACGTTCAGAAACGTCCATTCAGAGATAGATAACCACTTCCCGGATGTTTATGTACTATGGGCGGACGGGAAGTGGTTAAAAGTCGCATTTCCACACGATTAGCGTTAAAATGATTAGCGTTAAAGTTTATATTTAAAAAAAAAAAAATCAAAAACAAAAATCACATTTTAAAAGTGGTGTGCGCCTTGTGATATATAAGGTGAAACAAATCACCACTTTTGATTTGTAATGTTAGTTTTTTGGGGGCAAATTACACCATTATTGATAAATATCCATATGTTATAAGAGAATGAAGCAAATTTACTAATCCTGTTTAGAACGTACACAGGGTAAACAGTCTAAAGACGTGCCAAATTTATCATAGGGATTCAGGCTGGATGATTAACTTATTGCACGGCTGGACTTTTGTCTTTACACCGGTTGGCTTACTTTGCACCATCATTTTTTTGCACACATAGTTGCACCTTAAAAACTCCCCCTTCCCCCAGCCTGGAACCGTCATAAAATAATAAAAGCAGGTATAGTCAGCTGTTCTCCTGTATTCATGACGCCATCTTCTTAGCTGTGGTGACGAAATGCCTGTAGACCCCGGACACCGCTGCAGCCAATCACAAGGTATGATATTTTGGAAGGTTATGCTGTTAGAACGCTGGAGGGAAATCTTATTTCACATTTTAGATTACATAATTTCCATGTTTAGGATGTAATTACCATGGCTGTGGAGGCGGTGTCCATTTTGGTGGAGGCGGAGTTGCTATCAAATGGACCGACTCAGACTCCAAAAATATAGAATAAATTGGTCCAGTTAGTTCACTGCAGTATGTGCTGAATATATTTTCATAAGAATTTGGGTAAATGATGAAATGTCCTATAAATGTCTGTTCTATTCCTGATCTAAGGAGCTTTTAGTTGAGATGAATGTGTGCTGCCCTTTATGTAGATGCTCAGTAGTGAAGCTCCTCTGCTACAGATCAGAGGAAAAAGGCACTGGGAAGGAATGGCTGCACTCATCTCAGATCTACTAGAGAAAACAGGATTATAGAGTAGAGATGAGCGAACGTGCTCGAAACGAGCACTGTACCGCTCGGCTCCCCTGCGCTCGCATGGGCGCAGGCAGCCACTTCCGTCCTCCTGAGGAGGAAGGAAGCGGCTGCCTGCACCCATGCGAGCGCAGGGGAGCCGAGCGGTACAGTGCTCGTTTCGAGCACGTTCGCTCATCTCTATTATAGAGGTTTTCTCACTAGTTACAAAGATTAGCTTTCATCATAAAGAGACAGTTAAAAGAAGACATTTTCTAAATACAGTGGTCAGTAGATTTTACTTTAGTCATGAACTATAGACAGTTCAGCAGGTCTCTCGCTGTACACAGGTTTCTATGGTAACCTGCAGACCAGAAAGACTTATCTGATTGGCTAAGAGCAGTGAAGAATGATGGGACTGAGCTCTGAGTGATTACCTGCAGTAAGCAAAAGGTCCAAGTGTTGTGAGGACTGAGAAGCTTTACCTGTAATTGTGTTAGAGATCACAATCTCCTGCTCCGTCAGAGTAAGTTAATATATGCTAATAACTGCTGGAGACCCACCCACAGCCTGAGGAGACAAAGTGAGTGCAAACTGCCTGTCAGCCAGTGAATCAATGTGCTGAGAAAACCCTTTTAAGGCAAGTACTTCTTAGTATAGCTAAACTTTCAATAAACTGTGCATAAATCAATCATCCAGTGCACGTTCTCTCTGTATGCTGCACGTTCGTTTTTCCTCTGATGTAAAACACCTAGGGTCTTATGTATGAAAACTGTCTAATTGTAGAAGTTTCTTTGTTGCCCATAGAAACCAATCAGAGCTCCCCTTTCATGTCATATAGTGCTCTGGAGAAATGAAAGGGGAGCTCTGATTGGTTGCTATGGGCAACAAAGAAAGTCTTAGACCCAGACAGTTAGTGAGCTGTACCCAGAGAAAAGCCTGATCCTGGAAGTTCAGAGTAAAGATATCTAGTAAAACAGATTACAAATATATCTGTACTATTGATTTATGCAAAGTGTGTTTAAAGTTATCACTTAAACATGCGCCGTGTATGAGGGAGTCGGAGTCAGGGGAAATTGAGGAGTCGGGGCTTTGGCTTACCGACTCCACAGCCCTGGTAATTACTGGCGTTTAGCTCTTAGTATCGCATTAAAACCCAGAATGTTATTCAAGGATCATAGCTGTAGGTGCGATACCCAGGAAAGAAGATAAAGACGGAAGAGACTGAAGAAAGAAAGATCGCAGCTTGTTGGGGTGCGGCGGTACTGGCTGCGGCCTGGAGCACCGCAGCATAGAGAAATGAATGGGGCCGCACATGTGCTGCGATTGAGACCCATGAATCACAAAAACAAAAAATCCAGATGGATTTCTTACAATTCAGGGGTCGCAACACATGTGCAGCCCCATTCATCTCTATGGGATCACCTCTACCCTGCGATGCCCCTGCCATCCTGGCCAAAAACCAGTGTCACCGTCCCCTCAGATAGTCATACACAGATGTCGGCTGACCATCTAATGCAGGGATGGCCAAACCTGTGGCCCTCCAGATGTTGCAAAACTACAACTCCAGCATACCCTGAAGTAGGCTGATAGCTGTAGGCAGTCTGGGAGTTGTAGTTTTACAACAGCTGGAGAGCCGCAGGTTGGCCATGCCTGATCTAATGTATATGGGGGCCCTGCCAATTCTCCTCCGATGGCAGATGTTGGCTTTCGACATGCCAGACTTGTTTTGTTCTTGAAGAGGGAGAAGCTGTCGCCGGCTTTCTCCCCTTTCCCGTTCAGCATCCATACGTAGGGATTGGAGGTGAGAGTTGTGGGCCGAGCGACCATTCAGCCGACAGTCATCTCGTGTATGGCCAGGCTTTACTCTTACCTCTCCACAGACACGACTCCAGTGACCCGGGAGTAGAGGGTAGAAGAAAAGGGAGCGTGACTGCTGCAGAGACCGCCGGACCTGGAGAGGAGTAAGTGAATGTATGGGGGTCTAATCCGAGTTCTGATGAAGGTCCTGATATAGGCCCTTCTCTAAAACCTGGGGGTGCGTTTTATGTTTTATAGAGAGAAACGTAACCGATCCCATCAACATATCTAGGGTTGTTTGAAAACTGAAGCCATGATAGTAGTGTTAAAGGGTTTCTGTCACCAGATCTGGGCATATTAAACAGGATGACATTTGCAATGTGCAAATGTCACCTGATGCCCAATCTGGTATTCATTTTTATATTGGTGCCTCCGTTTTTGATTTAAAAAAAAAAGCACTTTTATTTTATGCTAATTAGGCTTACTAGGTGCAAGGGGCGGTTACCCTGCATCTAGTAAGCGCCGTTTGCCTACCTCTTGTTACGCCTACCTTGTCTTGATTGACAGGGCCAGGCAGCTTGCTCGAGCTTCTGCCGGCCCTGTCCTCGCTTCAAATCCCGCGCCTGCGCCGTGCAGAATAAAATCGGCGCAGGCGCAGAGTGGCGCTGGCCGCCGGGCTCCCGGCTACCTCACTGCGCCTGTGCCGATGACGTCAGAGTACACCCAGCTGATGTCGGCTCTCTTCCGGGTGTACTCCGATGTCATCGGCGCAGTGAGGTAACCGGGAGCCCAGCGGCAAACAGCGCTTACTAGATGCAGGGTAACCGCCCCTTGCACCTAGTAAGCCTAATTAGCATAAAATAAAAGTGCTTTTTTTAATCAAAAACGGAGGCACCAATTATAAAAATGAATACCAGATTGGGCATCAGGTGACATTTGCACATTGCAAATGTCATCCTGTTTAATATGCCCAGATCTGGTGACAGAAACCCTTTAATAGAAGTGATTTGTAGAAGAAATATTTGGCCATAAATTAGGCATAAAACCAATTCTTTTTGCCCTTTTCTGTGACATTTTTCCTCTTCAGGCCGGGTCACACAGAGCAGCTTCTGCTGTTTTCTGTGCTCGTGTTAATAATCTCACTGCCTAGGGCTTGGAGACAATATTCACATTGATGAATATTAAAATATACACCTAGAACTATAAAGTGTATCTTCACACACAGCAGTTGAGGCACTTGCTAAGACCTCGTTCATACCTCTGTCAAGCAGATTCCACAGGATCCAGCCTCGCCGGATTCTCTAGTTCACTACCGGATCCCCATTGACTGTAATGGGGTCCGGCCGTGATCCAGCCACTTTCCAAAACCCTTAGCATTTACTGGCATTTGTTCTGGCTCAGGCTGCCGGATCTGCAAACGAGGCCTAAAACCAAGATGAAGTGACCAGATCTTTTTATTTGCCTATTAAACAAAGGAGTTTAATTTGTAAAAACCACATGAAAACTGCATCTTTGTTTTTCTGATGCAGATTTAACTCTGCGCCGATGCCTATTAAACAATTAGGCGCATCGCTGTCATTAGTAAATGCCCCTCGCATTTCATGGAAGGATCCAGGTTCGGCTGAGCTCCTGCACCGTACAGATTTACAGACCGCACACACAGTAGCCAAATACATTCATGTTCGCAGCATCTCTTACAAAAAGGAAAATAACCACCACACACATTGACGTTTTTAGTGACATATTTATTATAAAGTGATAAAACCAGCTCTGCGCCGACGAGGGACACACAGGGACTTTAATGCAGATATAGACAGTTTACAGGTAACGGCCAATTACAGCAAGTGCAGAAAACAGTAACGCGTTTTGGGAGGTTTTCCAATTATTGGTAAGAGGTAACTAGGACCAGGCCCCAATTCACAGCTTATATAGCGTCATAAGAGATATCAAGAGGTTCTGAAATCGCACTTTCCTGTCGGCCATTCCCCTGACGAACAATCTCCGTCGGCCTCTCCTCAGCCGGAAGCGGCGGCTTACACACAGTCAAAACCAGAAGTGAATCCTACACAGAAATATGATTTAATGGAAAGATCCGCGCCTGTTCTGCGTTTTTGACCAGCACAAAATACATCCCCGAAAACAACGTCCACTGATCGGCTGTGAGGACGACTCTGGCGCCCCCCGGGAAATGTCTACGACCAATCCGCCTCTGGCTCTATCCAGTCTAGGGCAAAATGCTGTACATTATTTTGAAGTAAACTGGAGATTGTTTAATTTTCAATATTTCAAAACCCCCATCAAATCTCTAAAGGACACCTTAGGTCTTAAGGTATTGTAGGTATCCTTACCATGGAGGAAGGCTCTCCTCGGCCTGTATGTAAAACAGCTGGAAGAGACACTGCTGATGTCATAACTTCAAGGACAATTCCATAGTCGATTAGGATCCCACAGATTGGGAAAAGAAGGGTCTCATGGACCCCTTCCCTTCAAAGTGGCTTGAATGCATTCTGGCTTTTTCCATAACCCCTACAAAATTCAACGGTACGGGCAGACACCTCTCCATTGAGTCCTATGGAGACTGCGGCTGACGTGAACCAGTTGGGGGTGGGGGTTCATGGAACCAGTGTTAACTCATGGAGCTGGGAGACTACATAACAGCTCGGTGACATATTTGCTGCTGGTGGAAGCCTGACATGGCCTTCCTGAGGGGACGTGGTGATTCCATACAGAGGAATATACATGGTTAATGAAGCAAACCCATAAACTAAACTCTGCCACCCCAAACAGGCACAAAAGAAAATAAACTGCTGAATATATACACGCTTTATCAAGGAAACATCATCATCAACCTTAAAAACAGACACTGATTTGGCATTTTTGAATGTTCAGACTATGTACAGGTAAGGACTTCATATATTAGACGAGTGATATCTTGAAGCAATTTACAAGTTCAGCGACAGAGATGTCAGACCCTGAAACGCGTGACCTCACGCTCCATTTCCTAGGAAAAAAAAAAAAGGAAGAAAATTAATGGAAATAATGACATGAAGTCTGCTGTGCTTCAGCCGTAGCACACAAGACTGACACACGGCTGTAGCTCCTAGTCTACATGCAGATTTTAGATGATTATTCTGTTAATATCTGCGGCTTTGGTTTACTGATCAGAGGTTCTGCACTTGACAATTATCTCTACTTTGCACCATGTTAATTGGAAGACAGCTTCTTAAAAGGGGTTAACTCAACATCCCCATTTCAAGATGAGCTAGATCAGAGGTAGGCAACCTCCGGCACTCCAGCTGTTGTCAAACTACAACTCCCAGCATGCATACTCGCTCTGCTCTTCTCAGAACTCCCATAGAAATAAATGGAGCATGCTGGGAATTGTAGTTTCACAACAGCCGGAGGTTGCTGACCCCCGAGCTAGATCTTTAGTCAGCTCCTATTGTAATAGTATGTGCTATTAGGCTAGTGCTACTTGCTGATGCATCATGTTGAGTTGAGAAAGTCAGATCTGCCGAAAGGCGTTCTCTTTTGTACGCCATTAAATAAACAGCATAAACTGAAACTACAGCACAGCGTCTTCATACTGGATGTGGAGGCTCTCTCCTTCCCGCTGCAGCGCTCCTCTCTGCCGTGGGTGCCGACCGCTCCTGACCTGAAAGTTGCCATGTAGTCTTAGCTTTCAGATTGATTGAAGCCCATGTAAAACATAACACAGAGTGGTTGCTGCTACTAGATGGGGGATTCCTTAAATAAAGTCTATACGCCCTAGCAGCATCTGCAAATCATCAGAAAATTGTAGGCTCAAACTAATTATGTCGAAGAATCTTCAGCAATAGAAGTAGCAGCGTCTAGAAGTGAGCCTTGTCATTTTGATTTGCCTGATATACTGTGGATTCCTAAATGTAGTGCTATAATGGCCCAATGCTTGCAGTCCCTGCCTCAGAGCTATATGGGGTGAGACCGATAACGCTAACACCTTTCCTCACTTTCATCCATCTTTTTTCAGTGGGCAGCACAGTGACCTTGCAGCGCTGGGGTCCTAGGTATGAATGTGGCCAAGGCCAACACTTCATGGAGTTTGTATGGTCTCCCTGTGTTTGCGTGGGTTTCTTCCCACACGCCAAAGAAATACCAATACAGAAGTTAGACTGTTAGCTTCACTGGAGACAGAAAGCAATGATAATGTCTGTGAAGAGAGAGATAGATATAGAGAGAGATAGATAGATATAGAGAGATAGATATAGAGAGAGATAGATATAGAGAGAGATAGATATAGAGAGAGATATAGAGAGAGAGAGAGATAGAGAGAGATATAGAGAGAGATATAGAGAGAGAGAGAGATATAGAGAGAGATATAGAGAGAGAGAGATAGAGAGAGAGAGAGAGATAGAGAGAGAGAGAGAGATAGAGAGAGAGATATATATAGAGAGAGAGATATATAGAGAGAGAGAGATATATAGAGAGAGAGAGATATAGAGAGAGAGAGAGATATAGAGAGAGAGAGAGATATAGAGAGAGAGAGAGATATAGAGAGAGAGAGAGATATAGAGAGAGAGATATAGAGAGAGAGAGATATAGAGAGAGAGAGAGATATAGAGAGAGAGAGAGATATAGAGAGAGAGAGATATAGAGAGAGAGAGAGATATAGAGAGAGAGAGAGATATATAGAGAGAGAGAGATATATAGAGAGAGAGATATAGAGAGAGAGAGAGATATAGAGAGAGAGAGAGATATAGAGAGAGAGAGAGATATAGAGAGAGAGCGAGATAGAGAGAGAGCGAGAGATATAGAGAGAGCGAGAGATATAGAGAGAGCGAGAGATATAGAGAGAGCGAGAGATATAGAGAGAGCGAGAGATATAGAGAGAGCGAGAGATATAGAGAGAGCGAGAGATATAGAGAGAGCGAGAGATATAGAGAGAGCGAGAGATATAGAGAGAGCGAGAGATATAGAGAGAGCGAGAGATATAGAGAGAGCGAGAGATATAGAGAGAGCGAGATATAGAGAGAGCGAGATATAGAGAGAGCGAGATATAGAGAGAGCGAGATATAGAGAGAGCGAGATATAGAGAGAGCGAGATATAGAGAGAGAGATATAGAGAGAGATATAGAGAGAGATATAGAGAGAGAGAGATATAGAGAGATATAGAGAGATATAGAGAGAGAGATATATAGAGAGAGAGATATAGAGAGAGAGAGATATAGAGAGAGATAAGCAAAGAAATAAAACTGGCAACCCCATTAACCCTACAGGTTGTGTAGCTGCACACTTCCCCCTTACCTGTATTAACTGTGCTTTGTCATAGTCTTTACGATGTCTGTAAATGCACTGGCTCAGCAGTGCATATAACTTTTCCAGTTGTAATACATTATACCCGCTGCTTTTATCTACAACTCTGTTTAAGAGACTCTGGAAGAAAAAAATAAAAAAATAAAACGTCTATATGATAGAGCGCCACTCTCATCCAGGTACCATTCAGCTGAATGGGGCAGAGAAAGATGTCTGCAGAGCACTTGGATGGGAGCAAAAGGGAAACAGACAAAGGGGCTGAAACATGAATCAGAGTAACAGTTTATAAGGCTGAAAAAAGCCCTCTGTCCATCCAGTTCGGCCTGTTATCCTGCAAGTTGATCCAGAGGAAGGCAAAAAACCCCTGTGAGGTAGAAGCCAATTTTCCTTACTTTAGGAGAAAAATTCCTTCCCGACTCCAATCAGGCATCAGATTAACTCCCTGGATCAACGACCCCTCTCTAGTAACTATAACCTGTAATATTATTACCTCCAGAAATACATCCAGGCCCCTCCTGATCTCTTATAGTGAACTTACCATCACCACCTCCTCAGGCAGAGAGTTCCATAGTCTCACTGCTCTTACCGTAAAGAATCCTCTTCTATGTTTGTGTAATCAAAAATGAGAAACTCTTAAAATGGAGCCATGATTTTTAAATTTTTTTTACACGACCCCACTCATACTTACTAGGGATGAGCAAATTTCATATTTTGAAGTTCGTGTGTGGGTTCGTGTTGTGGTATATACTGAATTGCGTTATGGATTCCGTTACCACGGACCATAAAGCAATTCTATGACTGAATGCATAACAGAATTACTTTAGAGGCATTCCATCATTCATTCCATCATAACGGATCTGTCCTGTGTCTGTTATACAGGAGAGGACTCCCCTGCATAATGCAAACCGGACGGATGAGTTATGCAGGCCATAGACTATTATGCCTCTAAAGGCATTCCATTCTAGAATTGCGTTATGGTCCGTGGTAACGGAATCCATAGCACAATTCAGTATAAACCACAACACGAACCCTCAAAATATGAAATTCGCTCATCCCTAATACTAACAATGGCCCTTTTCTCTATCAAATAACATGGAGATTTAAAACTTGCCTTAAGGTGCTCATGATTGACCTGAAAGGTGTGTGTTGGTTCAGACAGGATGTCCATGACTTTGTCCACACTAATAAGGTGCTGCTGCTCCACCTGCATTTGTCTGCCACGGGTCATCCTCAGAACACACACATCTATGGATATAAAGATACAAAAAATGTTTTCCCCTTTAAATGTCTCTAATATCATACACTTACAGACAGGTTCACATTCCATGATCTTATGTGGAGATAAAAATCAAAGACTAAGGGAGCATTCACACAACACGTCCTATTTGTGGCCATTTTCATAGCCTGACTCACCCCACTGAAATCAAATGGGTCAGTCTAGACAGGCCTGCACCCGCCTAGCGGCCATTACAAATGGGAACACTATGGAAAAGGACCTTTCAGAGGTTAAAAATAATTCCTCACGTGGGAACATTCGCTCTACTCTGGAGGCATCAGGACCCGACATCACATGATTATGTGATGCTCCCAGGGTGATGTCACATGATCACGCTGGGAGTGTCAGGTCCTGCTTCCTCCAGTGCAGAACGAACCTTCCCACACTTGCAAATAGTGAAGCTTTTCTTTTTTGTTACGTTGCCAGAATGGGAGGCACTATGGTGGTGCATTATTTATAATGAGGGGTACTAAGGGGGCCATTACATATACTGAAGGCACTGTGACCAAATCTGTGGATTTCACCGTTTTCCAATGAAGGGTGAGATCTGCGCTAAAACAGCAATTGCGGCATCTAATTTGCAATTAGAAATGGCGGATCTTGGTGCAGATGTGTTGCAGAAACCCAAATAAATCCGCTAAAATGAAGATACAGGACATTGACAAGAACAGTATATTGGAGCTGTACCATTAGTCTCCACATGGTCACCATTTTCTATTGGTGCAGGATTATCCAGAGGTTCCGCAAGCGCTACAGACGTGGAGGTATCCTTGGTGGGAGTGGATTTTGGGTTTTCTTTCGGCACTTCTTCACCGTCTAGATGACCATTCTCTGCCTCCATCGAGGACTCGTCTACAAGCTCTAGCTCAGTCTGATCTATACTGGACTCTTGGAGATCAGGGTCAGCGTCACTTTCATGTTCTTCATCATTCTTGCCAGTCCGTGAAACCTTCTTCTTTTTACCCAAAAAACCTGAACTCCAACGGCTTTTCCGCTTATATCGTTTCTTTGCTTTGAAAGGAAAAAAAAAATAAAAAAATAAAATTAGCATTATAGCTTTTAGCGAATCTTTACATCTGCAGGTTCAGACAATAGTGAAGGGGGTCAATTTACAGTGGCTGATAATGCCATACAAACAGGAATTACAAGATTAAGGTCACTGAGTTTTCGCCACCATTTCTGAAAGTATAATGTATTACAGCTCCGTTCACACACTGCATGTTTGTTGTACAGGACACTGTGGCCCAGACCGGCTGTCTAGACCTGCATTAGATTTATTACAAGGGTTGAGGCTGGATGACAGATCTGGTGCACGGACAGACACTTTTCTCGGACTCCATATCGAATAATTGGTCGGCTTACTTTGAAACAGATTTGTATGCCAGAAATGCGCCAAAAGTTTGGTGCAAAATGGTGCATCCTAGGCTTTTTGCTAAGCCACCCCCCTTGTTGAGCATGTCAGAAAAAAAAGTGTGGAAACCTTAGGTGAGCCAAATCGCGCCAATTTTTTTTTTAACCAACTGCATTCACATACAGGGTAACAAATCCACAGTGGATTCTAGGCAGAACTTCTATATCCTCATCTGCTGCAGAACTCCTTGGCTTCTTACCATGGATTTCATTCACTGCATTCAAAAAATCCACATGTAAAACATGGAAAATTATGTTGGTACAACAGTGTACAACCTGTATGTGAAACCAGCCACAAAAAACAAAAACAAAAACCAACAGTCACTGCAGCTGAAAGTCTAGACTATGTCAATGCACCTGCGGAAGGAGTACTTGCTGCAACCGGAAGAGCAGATCCCGACGACTTTTCTGGGTTTTCAAGGTCAGTTTTCTTTCCATCCTGAACTGCAGCACTTTTAGGCAGCACATGGTAATAAGATGGAACATACTTTGAAGACGAAAAACCTAAATAAAGATTTACATTGTGACAAATATTAATGCACAGCTAAGCTGAATTATACAGTAAGATTGAAGTACATGTAAAAGTAGCGTAATATTATAAAGCAGCTGCACGTCTTGTGGTTTTGCATCATTAGTACAGCTGCATTACTACTACAATAGTATTTCAATTAAGGGGTTATATGGTTTTGCGACTTAAAGGGGTATTCCAGTTACCATAAATATAACCTATGTTTTAGACTAATTCATCATCAATCATTACCTAATATAATGTCAATTTCACATATTTACCGTTCTGTAGTTATGAAGTGGTTTTCTTCCTCTGCTACCCACTGTGTTTTCTCATAAGTTACCATGGCATCGACCTGTAGTTCTGAACCTTTGTCAGGTCAGGCATGCTCAGTGTGTTGCTATCAATTCTCTAGCTCAATGTCAGTGTGCTGCTGATTACTGAGTAGAGGAAGGATTGGGGGGGGGGGGGGGGGGTGACTGGATTGTGATATCAAGCAGCCAATCAGTAATCATCAACACTCATAGCAGGAAAGCTAGGGATTGTGGGGATTGTAGTTTTGTGAGGGAAGATCAGGAGCCATGATACTGTCAGTGTGCTGCAGGCTCACACAGGAGCTAGACAAATGGATTACAAGGTAAAAGGAAGCTCTGGTTATATGTACAGGTATGGGTTCTGGTTATATGTACAGGTATGGGTTCTGGTTATATGTACAGGTATGGGCTCTGGTTATATGTACAGGTATGGGCTCTGTTATATGTACAGGTATGGGCTCTGGTTATATGTACAGGTATGGGCTCTGTTATATGTACAGGTATGGGTTCTGGTTATATGTATAGGTATGGGCTCGGTTATATGTACAGGTATGGGCTTTGGTTATATGTACAGGTATGGGCTCTGGTTATATGTACAGGTATGGGCTCTGGTTATATGTACAGGTATGGGCTCTGGTTATATGTACAGGTATGGGCTCTGGTTATATGTACAGGTATGGGCTCTGGTTATATGTACAGGTATGGGCTCTGGTTATATGTACAGGTATGGGTTCTGGTTATATGTACAGGTATGGGCTTCTGGTTATATGTACAGGTATGGGTTCTGGTTATATGTACAGGTATAGGTTCTGTTATATGTACAGGTATGGCTCTGGTTATATGTACAGGTATGGGTTCTGGTTATATGTACAGGTATGGGTTCTGGTTATATGTTACAGGTATGGGTTCTGGTTATATGTACAGGTATGGGTCTGTTATATGTACAGGTAGGGTTCTGGTTATATGTACAGGTATGGGTTCTGGTTATATGTACAGGTATGGGCTCTGTTATATGTACAGGTATGGGTTCTGGTTATATGTACAGGTATGGGTTCTGGTTATATGTACAGGTATGGGCTCTGTTATATGTACAGGTATGGGCTCTGTTATATGTACAGGTATGGGTTCTGGTTATATGTACAGGTATGGGCTCTGTTATATGTACAGGTATGGGCTCTGTTATATGTACAGGTATGGGCTCTGTTATATGTACAGGTATGGGCTCTGTTATATGTACAGGTATGGGCTCTGTTATATGTACAGGTATGGGCTCTGTTATATGTACAGGTATGGGCTCTGTTATATGTACAGGTATGGGCTCTGGTTATATGTACAGGTATGGGTTCTGGTTATATGTACAGGTATGGGCTCTGTTATATGTACAGGTATGGGCTCTGTTATATGTACAGGTATGGGTTCTGGTTATATGTACAGGTATGGGTTCTGGTTATATGTACAGGTATGGGTTGTTTGTCAGGTTGGTTATATGTACAGGTCTGGGTTCTGGTTATATGTATCGGTATGGGTTCTGGTTGGGGCACAGCTTGCAGCCTTAATGCGGTGTTTAAAAAAAAATTAAGTTACTTTACTGGAATACCCCTTTAAATCTTCTAAGACTTGCCAGTAAATTTCCAAAAGCGAAGTGACAGAAACTGATAAACCGGGATATTTGTCTTTTCACATCTGCTTATACTGTATATTGCCCAAAACAGATTTCACTTACCTCTTTTTTTGCGAGACTCCTGAATTTCTTCACATAGCTTTTCAAATTCTTCATCTAATTCCTGTTTTATAATTGCATATGTGGCATCTCTCAGAGTGCATGCTCTGTGGCGGATTAAACGATCTAGGTGAAGAGGGGAAGCAAAAAATATACTGAACGTCAATTAAGACGTTCACTCCAATAATTAACACTTACACATAACAGCATCTGTCTTTTGCAAAGACGTTTTCTCACCACAGTGTTTTTTGACTGCCCTACAGGATTGGCCAAGAACATAACAAGGCCGGGTATGAACTGTCTTAACCCCGACATCCCTTGTATATGTACAGCAGATGTCGGGTCTTTAAGCTGTTGCTGGCTCATAAACCAGCACTATAGCCAGCGGGTATCTGCTATTTTACTCAGCAGACATCTACCGGCAGTGTCTATGTTCAGATGCAACTCTGATCACTGATATTTCACTGCTCGGTTGCGACCAGGGCATCTGAGAGGTCATCCATTTAAAAAAAAAAAAAAAATGTATTAAAACATACTTTGGTATCGCTGTAATCATACTAGTCCAGAATTGGCACTTCTACCGCAAACCAAACCCCGTAAAAATGAAACCATGAAATCATGACGCAATTGCATTTTTATAAAATGTCACCCCGTTAATACTATTTCTAGCTCCCCAATATACAATCAGTATTGTGGCACTTTTATCTTAGTAAATCTGCCCCATTGTGTGTATGGCAGCTGGGGGATTAGGTGTCTAAATGTGCATTTACACCGTGCTGGGGTGATCTGCGGCACCTTTACACGGGCAGATTATAGGGAACAAGTGTTAGTACGAACGTTCATTCCCAACAATCTGACCGAAAACTCGGCTGTATAAATGAGCTATTAATTCTGCCAATTCCCACAAAGATTTTTAACACTTACCCCCTGGATCCTTGTCTGGATTGTACTCAAGAGCGTTGCTACATATGAGATCAATATCCTTTAAAAACTCCTTTACGGTTTGATACTTATGCAGATCAATTTTGCTTATGACAGTTGAAAGGTCCATTGGTTGTGCAATCACTGTAACATAATCAGGAACCTAACAAAAAAATATAAAGTATATATTGGAACGCTGACTTTACATTGTAAACTAAAACAATATTGTAAGAGAATATATGTCACCACAAAATGCAGCGCAATCTGCCGGCAACAGGTTATAGAGCGGGAGGAGCTGAGCAGATTGATATATATTTTGGTGGGAAAAAGTAAAACTTATAATTTATACATTTATATATCTGCTCTCAGTACAAAGGGGGGCTGTTATCAGTGACTGACAGCTATCTCCGTATACACACTTACACAGAGAATGCTATCAATCACTGATAACACATCCCTGTGTACAGCTATCAGTGACTGACAGCTATCTCCGTATACACACTTACACAGAGAATACTATCAATCACTGATAACACCTCCCTGTGTACAGCTATCAGTGACTGACAGCTATCTCCGTATACACACTTACACATAGAATGCTATCAATCACTGATAACACATCCCTGTGTACAGCTATCAGTGACTGACAGCTATCTCCGTATACACACTTACACATAGAATGCTATCAATCACTGATAACACATCCCTGTGTACAGCTATCAGTGACTGACAGCTATCTCTGTATACACACTTACACATAGAATCATAGAATGCTATCAATCACTGATAACATATCCTGTGAGAGCAAAAAAATTTAAAATGTACAAATTGGGGGGGGGGGGGGGGGTGTTCTTTATCAAACTGGTGTAAAGTAGAACTGGCTTAGTTGCCCATAGCAACCAATCAGATTCCACCTTTCATTTTGGACAACTCCTTTGGAAAATGAAAGGAGGAATCTGATTGGTTGCTATGGGCAACTAAGCCAGTTCTACTTTACACCAGTTTGATAAATGACCGCCTAAAAGTTTTACTGAATCTTTTTCCTACAAAACTATAATCAGTCTGTTCAGCTCCTCCTGCTCTGTGACATGCTACCTGCAGATTGCACTCCACTTTGTATTGGTATTGTCCCACCATAAGAACTGATCCCTTATCCACAGGAGATTCTAATTGGTGGGGGTCCTGAGTCACAAGCATGAGGTACTGGAGTTAATGGAGCCCTGTATTCTGCTGCTGTCCTGCCGCCTCATGGAGTGTGACCACTGCATCATTTATTTCCCAGGCACCTCATTCTTGTGATTGTGGGGGTCCCTGCAGATCCCAACAGAGTATATTATTTATCCCCTATTCTGTGGATAAGTTAAGATGGGACAACCCCAAAAAGTTACTGTCATGGACTCGTGTGACACTTTGGCACATTATGTTACGGTATAAATGGTCATTTAGTAAAAGCATTGAATTCTTCAGTAACTTTTTATGAAAATAACATTTTCCTCATCCTAAATATAATAGTCTTCAGCTGGCAATATCACCCTAAACATGTACATTCAGCTAACTGTGCATGGTTTATGCTAAGAAAAGCAATTTGCTCATCTCTCTGCAAGACAAAGTCACCACACATGATCCTTGTGAGTATAGCATTGAATACAAATGAAAAGTCAATGTAATTGGAATCCAATCTGCTTGAGTACACGAACAAATATTTTGCACTTACCTCTTCCAGGTCCACAGGCTTCGTAAAAGCTCTGAAGCGTTTATCAATGGCAAGTCTATGCGTCACATCTCTAAGAAAGAGTCGTAACTCCCGAAGAGTCGCTTCTTCTTCCTCCTCCAACCTCTTTAGCTCCTCGACGGTCAGCTGACGAGGTTCAGGTGGAGGAGCAACTGGTAAAACCTCAAGCGCCTGTAAAACTAAATCACCAGGAGAACGTTCATAGCTGCACATATCAAAGGAGGAGTAAGCAAAATGGGGGTCATTTATTAAGACTGGCGGTTTAGACCCTGCGCTGGCGGTTCTTAAAAACCCTCAGCACCAGCCTGTCCCCTTCCCCACCACACTCACTTTTTATTTTTATTTTTTTTCGGGAAAGTTGCAGATTGCTGCGCAAATAACTTTTGTGCCGCAATCTGCGCCAGAGATATGCCAATATAGGCGTATTTCTGATAGTAAATGACCCCCAAAATCTACTGCAACAACTCCTACATCAACAGTAACAAGCGTCACTAACCTGCCTTCTTCCTTGAAGTTGGAGGCTTTGCTGCTTGATTCAAGATAAGATCCTCAAAAAAAGCTCTACGTTCTTCCTTGCTGGGTAGGGGAACATGAAAAACCTCACCGTAATCATCCAGGAAAAGTTCTTGGAGCTAGGAAGAGCAAAGATTGGAGATCTAATCAAAAGCCATCAGAAGTAACATGTATAATCTGTGGATATATTCAGTGAGTATGGTTTACTGCATGCAGAGCTAGGTTCATACCACATTTGTGTCTTCCCCCACATACATTATAATGTATATACATACAATACATACACACGCTGCCAAGAGATGCATCCGCATGATTTCCACTTAAAAATGATCAAACCAAACATTAAAGGGGTTCTGTAGTTCTTTTAAACGGATGATCTATCCTCTGGATAGATCATCAGCATCTGATCGGCCAGGGTCTGACACCCGGGACCCCCGCCAATCAGCTGTTTGAGAAGGCCGCAGGCTTCTCTGCATATTCCTCAGGCCCAGTGACGTCACGACTAGTATCACTGGCCTGGGCGGAGCTAAGCGTCGCTGCCTTCTCAAACAGCTGAACGGCGGGGGTCCCGGGTGTCAGACATTGGCCGATCAGATGCTGATGATTGATCCAGAGGATAGATCATCAGTTTAAAAAGAACTACAGAATCCCTTTAAAATCTAGCAAACATGAACCAAAGGGAAAGACTGCATAAATCAACATTATGGAATGTGTTCAGTATCCATTTGACTCTCCCTTCTCAGAGGTGTGCAGTTTACTCTATGAACATATTGTCACATGAACTGAACCCAAATGGGAAAGGAAAGCAATTGAGTGTCTTTTCTTACGTCAGCGGGCAGCTCAGCATAACTGACGTCACAGGTCGCAAGCAGAAGAATCGGAGAAAACGATGGGATGTTTTTAAGTAAAGTGATGAATGTTGCCTTCAGGGTGAAGCCGACAGTCTCCCACCACAAATGAATGTGTGGAATATAAAGAATGCTTGGAGCGGTTCTTTTTGCCTCACGGAAAAGCTGTATGGAATTAAAGACAAATAAAAAATAAATAAATAACACATTTAACCCCTTCGCGACCACGTACGGCGCTGGTGCGGTGCGGGGACATGACGCCCGCGAGTGCGGCGGGCGTCATGGCCAGCAAGTCTCTGCTGTTTCTAACTACTACTTACCGCCATCGGCGGCGTCTTCTAGGCCCTTCTGATGCCGTGATCACGGCATCAGGATGCGTCTGAACCCGGAAGCGTACGCTTCCGGGTGGTGTACAGACACCCCGTGTGGCCAATCTGTACACGATATGAAAACTGTAATCCTCGCTGGTGAGTTTTCAAAGTGCAATTCTTATTCTGGCCACTAGATGGCAGGCCAGGATAAGAAATGAGCAATTCATGGATTTCTCTCAGTCTAGTAAATCCCTGATTGCTCATAAAGAAAAAAAAAAAAAAAAAAATACACAATATATCAGCTCATATTTGAGCTTAAAAATAGTCCAAAAAAAAATTTAAAAAAAGTTAGAAAAATATATAAAAAATTAAAAATATATAAAAAGTTCAAATCACCCCCCCTTTCCGTATAATGAAAAAATCAATACCTAAATAACAATATAGACATCATGGGTATCACCGTGACCGAAAACGCCCATACTTTTGAAATATTAAAAAAAAAAATTCCAATACGGCGAATTGTGTGGCGGAAAAAAGCGTCCAAATGGCGATTCGCCGTTTTGTCGCTTTTTTTTTCTAAAAAAAATTAAATAAAAAGTGATCAAAAAGTCATACACAACCCAGAATGGTATCAATAAAAACTTCAGATCGCCCTGCAAAAAATAAGCCCCCATACAGCTCCGTACACATAAATACCAAAAAGTTATAGGATATGACAAGGAAAAAAAAGGACAAGAAAAAAAAAAAAAGGCAACTTTCTAATTATTTTATCGCTATCAAAACGCAGGAAAAACTATACATATTAGGTATTGCCGGATTCATAAGGACCAGTAGAATGAAAGTCAGTTTTAATGCACATCGAACGCTGTAAATAAGAAACCCGTAGAACTGTAGCGGAATAGCGTTTTTTTTTTTAAATTTCACCCGATTTGGAATTTTTTTCCCGCTTCCCACTACACCATATGCAATATTAAATGGTGGCGTTGGAAAGTACAACTTGTCCCGCAAAAAACAAGCCCTCATAAAGCTATGTGAACAGAAAAATAAAACAGTTATGGCTGTTTGAAGGCAGGGAGAGCAAAACGAAAATGCATAACCGAAAAAACCTCCGGGGGTGAAGGGGTTAACATTTAGTTAACTGATGCATGATTATGTGTGAAGTTAAATAAACGGACCTGAAATTTATTACCTCCCTGCTAAACTTTTCTGGTTAAACCCGGCACCCCCGCCGATCAGCTGTTTGAAGAGGAGGCGCGTGCCGTATCAGCGCTGCCTCCTCTTCACTGTTTACATGCTGGCTGTAACGGGGGTAGTGGTGAGTAGGTGTAATTACACCTCACTGCCCTATTCATTTCTATGGGAAGGATCACTGCTATACAAGTCTATGGGAGCGATTCTTCCCATAGAAATGAATGGGGCGGTGAGGTGTAATTACACCTACTCACCACTACCCCCGTGTCGGCCAGCATGTAAACAGTGAAGAGGAGGCATCGCTGATACGGCGCGCGCCTCCTCTTCAAACAGCTGATCGGCGGGGGTGCCAGGTGTCAGACCCCCGCCGATGTGATATTGATGACCTATCCTGAGGTTTGTTCAGTTTTGTCCCCATTAACAATGAATGGAGACAAAATTGAAGGGTTGTGCTGCGGTTTTGAGACCCTGTGCCAGATCTCAGAACTGGACAGCACAACACAGATGTGAAAGTACCCTAAAGTGTCTGTCTGCCCTTGCCAAATTATCTTACGTCATAAAAGGCCAAAAGTGCACTCGGCTGTCCATCCAATTGGCCACTTGTGATGTCTATGACCAGGTTTACGCAAGTAACATCATGGTGAACACGCTTGCTCTTACCTGTGCACAGTTCTCTTCAGGAGAAACAACACTAACACCAAAAAGAACGGCCAAGTCTAACGTGTAGACTGTGAACTTTTCCAAAGCGTGTATGACCGCCGGAGCCAAGTGCGTCCCCTGACCGAGTCCTGACCTTCCCGATATCAGCATCCTGGGTCTGTAGGACGTCGGTTGTTGATTTGCATTTCTATAATAAAAACGAGAACAGGATTACTAAGAAAGACATACAACTGGAAAATGTAACACTGACTTTAATCACTTCTGCAAGTGAAATCACACCTCAAACATCTAACAAATGCCAACAGGAAAAGTTCAATGTGCTTATTTTCAAAACCGAAAGGCTGGCTTTTAATTGAAGACTGCAAAGTAGGAACACAAGGCCTGTGTCTGCCTTGTTGCTGTGGCAACACATTTTTCCCCATTCATTTGTTGCCCAAGGACCATTTTTTGATCTGTACCTTTTAAAACACACCATTACCTATACTGGAATTAATCTACACCAGGAGCTGAGCAACTTGCAGATGCATTGGGACACTTCTGGCTGAAAATCGGCCAGGAATCCTTCATGGCTCAATACCAGTTAGTGTTTTTTCTACATCTGATAACTCGTGCACAGTGCAGGCGGACAGGACCGTGGGACGTTCAAAAGCAGCCCAGAGAGGAGAAAAGAAGAAACCCCTGGAATCAGGCCACGCCAACAGACGCCTACAGCACTTTACAGGAGGGACCACTGCAAGCACATCAACACTGCAACCAAGTAATCAATGCCTAGCAGGGAGGACCAGAGATCACATTGGCGAGTACAGCCTCTTAATTTATCACAATTCCTGGTTTTGGGAAATTTTGGGGGAACTTTTTTTAATAACTGACAACGCCTTAAATTGTCGAATAGTCGAAACAAAGTTAACCCATTTCAAAAACTAATTATTGGTAGAAAATAGCAGAATCATCCAATTTACACAGCTTTCTGTTAAGAACTTGCAAGTATACTTAAAACCTGATGTACATGCTAAACAAGCCTAAAGGACTCCATTAATTAGATGGAGGCCAAAAGAACATTCCTTTGCCCTCCGTCTGGCTGGTATACATCAGTCTATGGGAGATGGAAGTCTATGTATAGCAGGCATATATGCAGGCTTGTAGAGGACAAGTGGTTAAAATCTTTTTATGAAGACCTACTCAAAAAAAAAATTTTCATTATTTTTTTTAAAGGCCCTAAAAAGTTTAATGCATTGATTAAAAAAACAAACAAAAATCCCACAAAACTTTAAAGGGGTTTTCAGGTTGGCAAGGTTCCAACTCCCGGGATCCCTGCCGATCAGCTGTTTGAGGAGACCATGGCGCTCCGGTGACTGCTCCAGTCTCATGGCAGCTTATCAAGCACCTTGCCATCTATGGTATAGCAATTTTGCTGGGTAGTGCAGCTCAGCCTCATTCACTTGATTGGGATGGAGCTACGCCTAGACCATGTGACAGATGAACGTAAGGTCACTGGCCTAGAAAGGACCCGCTGCAGTCAGAGCACCGCTGTCACTTTAAACGTCTAGGAGTTAGATCCCCACCGATCATCAATATCAAATCCTCGGACAAGCCCTCTAAATGATGTCCATAGCCTTTACTGCAACTTCAATTCTAAGCTAGGTCCACAACGTGTGGCATGGTAAATGCAAATACTGAACTTACACTCGGAGTTGGAGAAACGGACGATTTTCTTTTTGGTTGTTGGGGAGCTTGTGGGCAATCCCGTTTTCAAACACGGAGGGCTGGTCATCATCGCTGTACAATAAATCTTCATCCAGCATGTGACTCGCAGATGCTACAAAGGCCAAAATAATTGTAATGTAAACAGGATCGTCAAAGATAAAATGGTTCAAAACGGTAGAAATTACTGGAGGTACACTTGAATTGGTCCACAATCCGCAAGATATGGAGCGGTGCAGAGCATAAGCACTACAGAACATTACGTGGGATTTCATTTCGTTCCTCCTCACCGCAATAACAAAAATAAAAAATATATTCTAATTTTTTTTTGCAGTGTGGAAAGAATCTTGCAGATCGCAGACCCATTCAAGTGAATGAGTCCGCACACACAAAAAGCGGGCACATGGCCGGTGCCCATGCATTGCGAACCACTATCTGCGGTCCGAAGCACGGGGTGCACACTTTTGTATGAATGAGCCCTAAGGTAGTTCTCTGCTCAGTGCCGAAGCATTTGGAGTTATGACTGTTTGTCATGATGTGCAGCTGCCCGCCACTAACGACTGTCATCCTTGTCATTTGTTATCAACACTAAACTTAATCACAATGAGGCATTATTATACTAATAACTGTAGTTACACACCGGAATCTTTATTCTTGAGTCCTTCTTCTGCATGCGGGAAGACTTTCCTTAAAGCGACCAAGATGTTCACGAGAGTATTCTGGAGCAGCGGCTGAATAATGGAGGACAGGGCTTGGCCTGGAGAAATGACTGCTCTTTGTGAGGCTGGCACAATTTTCTGCATGGCTAATATGAAGTCTTTAGCAGTAATTTTAATAGAAGATATATCCAGTAATAGTTTATCTGATGTCGTGTAAATCTGAGGGTATCGTCTGCGCAGAGCACACAGGGCTGCTTCAGCACACACTGATTTTATATCGGCACCACAATAACCTATAAAGGGGGAGGTAAAAGCACAGATGTAAAAAGCAGGGCTATGCTAAACTCTGACCCTACATTTGCTAATACTACATGGATCTAAATAGAAAAGACAACATGCTTACCAACACACTTCTCAGCCAATTCTTGCAGAAACATTTCTGACGGCTTTGGATTCCATTCTGTTGTATGAATTTTGAGAATTTCCAGCCTTGCCTAGCAATATACATACCAAAAAATATACAGTCATAATCACAACATTATAAAAAGGAGGGTCAAATTCCCTAAGGCCCCTTTCACACGAGCGTGTCCAGATTTGGTCCGGATGCGTTCAGGAAAATCTGCACGCATCCCCACCAAATCCACACGCAATTGCAGTCAGTTTTGACTGCGATTGCGTATGTTCTTTCAGTTTTTTCCGCGCGGGTGCGAAAAAACTGAATGTTTACAAACATCTCTTAGCAACCATGCGTTAAAACCGCATTGCACCCGCACTTGTGTGCGGATGCAATGCGATTTTCACGCAGACCCATTCACTTCAATGGGGCCAGTTCTGCGTGAAAAACGCAGAATATAGAACATGCTGCGTTTTTCACGCAACGCAGAAGTGATGCGTGAAAAAAAACGCTCATGTGAAAAGCCCCATTAAAATGAATGGGTCAGGATTCAGTGCGGGTGCAATGCGTTCACATCACGCATTGCACCCGCGTGGAAATCTCACCCGTGTGAAAGGGGCCTAAGTTAGACACACTGAGGGACATCTATCAAGGCCTATACGCAGGGGCGGATTGATCATAGACATTGCAGTAGAGCTGGGCGATATGGCCAAAAAAATAAAATAAAAAATCTCGATTTTTTTAAAAATTTTAGATGATTCACGATTTAAATCTCGATTTTCTTATGTTAGTAAAAATATAAAAAAAATAAATTAAAAAAGCCTACTATACCCCCATCAGACCCCCACATCAGCCCAAAGTGCCCCCTCCAGACCTCAGAGCAGCCCAAAGTGCCCCCTCCAGACCTCAGAGCAGCCCAAAGTGCCCCCTCCAGACCTCCGATCAGTCACCATCATAATAATAAAAAAAAATCTCTCACCTGTCCCCGCCGCAGCTCCGCTCCACATCCGGCGCCCCTCTTCTTCTCCCGGCGCTGCACTGTCACCTGACTGTATGCAGCGTCAGGTCAGAGCGCGCGCACTACGTCCTGACGCTGTACGCGGTCAGGACAGTGCAGCGCAGCCCGGAAAAGAAGAGGAGCGCCAGACACCGGAGCGGAGCCACGGCACAGGACAGGTGAGAGATTTTTTTTTTTTATATGTCGGGCGCCATTTTAGGAAAATCGAATTCACGATTTTCCTAAAAAATGAAATCGTGAGGCTTGCAATGGGTGAATTAATCGAATTAATTTGATTAATCGCCCAGCCCTACATTACAGGGAACTTCCCGGTGGGCCGATGCCCAGGGGGCCGCTTGAGCCCTCCTCATGGCCGGCCAGTGGAAGTATTTGCGGATGTATTTTGTGCTGCTGGCGGTATTTGATGACGGACTGTGGTATGTGGCTCTGTTGGGGTGGTATAATGTGCCACAATATGATATTATTGGCACCGCCTTCCATCAATTTGGACCAGACTACAAAACGGGGCCACTTAGTATTTTTTCCAGGGCCACTTTAAGTTCCCCGTCCGCCCCTGCCTATATGCCATAACTGTGGCATAAAAAAGTCAAACACTATGGCACACGGCATGTGTGCACCACAATTTGTGACTTTTTAAGCTTCTCGGCACTTTTCAGCCAAGATAAGGGAGCGTGACTTGATATATGTCCCCCAATGCTTTTATAACATGCAAACCACTCCCATAAAAGGGAGGCTGACAGGTGATAAAGGACCTCACAATTCTGTAAACTCTACAACAATTATTGCATGATAACTACATGGTCCAGTGTGATAATCAACTCCCAGCAAGACTTTAGGTCACATTGCAGCAACGTACATGAAGCCTGCCAGAAGCAATGGTCCAAACTAGAGAATACAGGGACCCATACTTACATCTCTGTCTGGCAGGCTGAAAAGAAATTCTCTGTCAAAGCGACCGGGTCGTCTGAGAGCTGGATCTATGGAATCAAGTCTGTTGGTGGCTCCAATCACAACGATCTCTCCTCGGCTGTCCAACCCGTCCATTAGGGCCAGAAGTGTGGATACTATGGAACTGGCATTAGAACAAACAATTTTGAAGGGGGTTGTCCAATGGAAAATATTGGGCAGTTTTCAAACCAGCCTCAGGATCTGATTACTTTTGTAACTGCAGGCAATTATAAATTTCGTATAGCTACTAAATTATTCAATAAAATGTATCTGTATAGCGCCACTTTTTTTTTTTTTAATTTCTCTTTTCACCTCAGAGGTGGATGTACATGCCCAGTACCATCCTACAACTGCCTCCTGAGCTGTGATAGGGAAAGAGCCGCAGCACAAAGGACACATCCTCTAAGCCGCAGCACAAAGGACACATCCTCTAAGCCGCAGCACAAAGGACACATCCTCTAAGCCGCAGCACAAAGGACACATCCTCTAAGCCGCAGCACAAAGGACACATCCTCTAAGCCGCAGCACAAAGGACACATCCTCTAAGCCGCAGCACAAAGGACACCCCCCCTGAGCTGCCAGTTTGATATAAATTTAGAAGAGCAATGAATGTGGAGATCTCTGGATCCATATGAAGAGCAGGGCTGGTTCTAGCTTTGTTAGAAAGATTGCTGTTTATTACATGATGTCTGATTTTCATTTTCTTACATTAATCATGGGATAACCCCTTTAACTTATGGACGCAAGATCAAAGTGGTTGACATACTAATGGGGAACTTAGATTGTGACCTTCATTGGGGACAGAGTGATGACAATGACTAAAGTGTCAGCGCTATATAAGTTACTGATCTAACAAAGTACCTAAGAGTGCCTAAACCTTGGAATATACTTTATTAAGAACTAATTTAACTGCTGTAAAATGAATTTTTGTAACACTTTTTTTTACCAATATTCCTTGCGAAATCACACCTTGGAATCTGCACATGTCAGCAGTGTGAGGGTACACCGAGTGCTGTACAGGGTGGAGCACACATGACTACTTTTGCCTAGATGCATTCATGTACTATGGCAGCAGGGACGTAGCTATAGGGGGTGCAGAGGTAGCAGTCGCTACCGGGCCCAGGAGCCTGAGGGGCCTAAAGACCCTTGTGCCGCATAAGTCGACACCAGTATCATACAAATTGCATGCTGGTGAAGTTACATCTGTGGCTGAAGGGAAGGGGTTAGGTTAAAATTTGGCATATGGGGGGTGTTGCTCTTTCAATTTTTGCCTCAGGCAGCACAAAGGCTATGTGCTCCCCTGCCCCTGGCCACAAAGCACTGAGGGAAGGGGGGCCCCATGAGCCTTTAGCTATGCCCCTGTATGACAGGCTTTAGCAGAGAAGCTCTGGTACAGTCAGGAACAATGATTTGTGCTCCGGCCTGTACAGTGCTCAGTGCGGCCCTAGTAGAATCTGTACACCGGGCATATTAGCAGTGTACTAATGTATAGATTACAAAGCTATAGGCATCTGAACATTTTTTTTCTCACCATTTCGCAAGGAAATAGTATAAAAAAAAAGGATATTACATAAAAATATTAAATTCAAGGCAGTTATTTTTTTATAATAAAGTATCTTCCAAGATTTAGGCACTTTTTATACCTTTATAGAGGTTTCCGGTCTCTGAACGTTTACACATACTCTCAGGATGGGCCAGTGGTATGGTCAGTAACCTGCAGGACTGGGCATGAATAGTCACACATCTTCTAGGACCACCCCCCCCCCCCCCCCGCCAAAAAAAAAAAAGTTTCTAAACTTTGAGAATGCAGCGATAACGAACCCGACTATACGACCGATGAAGCTAGTGATGGTTTGCGATGATCATCTAAAGTAGTCTGACAATTTTGTCAGCACTGGAAACACGTGGAAGACTGGAGCAGTGGGGGATTGAGAGGATAAGTAAGTCTTTGTTCTATATTAGAACATTCACAGCATTCAGAAAAAGGTTTTGGGGTCTAATAAAATATCGACAGCTGAGATTTCTCACATGTCTCTGACAGACCTCTATTTTAAGACCCCTTGTCTGTGCACTCGCCATAAATGTATTATGAGTAAAATGCTTGAAAGCGCTCAAATTAAGCCCTGCTTTGCAATTTTAAAGCATCCAAGTCAAAACCAGAAAAAGATCATACCATTTATGCATTTCCAAGTATAGCAAAAGGTAAAACAGGAATGTTTCCAAACTTACCTGTGAATTTGGTCTTGCCTGCTTGACCGTACAGGAGCCAATCCATCAATCTCATCAAAAAAGATGATTGATGGACGCATTTGATAGGCCTATGCAAAGAAAAAGGGAGTTTAGATTAATTGCTTTTGGTAATTCTATTCTCTAAGTGCACAGTCGAGTCCCATTATTATGGCCACTTTCTGCTTTTGACATCGGCAGCAAGTAGCTCAATAATCCTTGCAGATCATGTACATTCATACAAGCTGATTGTTATCCCTAAGGCAGATGGGATCTTCCAGTAACGTCTGGCATTGGTTGGAAGAGTATGACCAAGACTGCTAAGTACTAATCTGGCCCCTAATTGCCCAGACTTAAACCCAACTGATCAGTAGGATCACCTTTATCGTGGTGTTCCCTCTATGGATCTGCACTGCAGTCAGCATGGCTCCAGATACCTGTGACAACTTACCAGAACCTTATTGAGTCCCTCCCATCCCATCTAGATGCTGGCCGTGCAGCACATGGTAGTTACAATAATGTGATTGGGTATAAGGGTACATTTTCAAGTTAAAAACGGATCAACCGTTCGGCATCCATGTGTGTGTCCATTTCCTGTCCGTCATACTCATTTTGAAAGGCCATTAAAAACAAATATTTCATTGTTTTTTTTTCTGGGGTAGACAAAAAAAAAAAAAAAAAAAAAAAAAAAGACACACACCACAGGCTCTTACAGGAACACTCGTTCCTCACTAAAGGCAGCAGGACCCGATGCTCCCAATGTTATGTCACCAGTCTGGAAGCACAGATCCCGCTTCTAGTGCAGAGCAATTGTTCCCACAAGTGCCTGTGGTATTTTTCTTAACCCCTGAAAGGTTCGTTTTTCCCTCATGCACCCATTTTTAACAGCGCTAGACGGGAGCACTTCTATCTAAACGGCCGTTAAAAAAAGGCTCATTGATTTCAAAGGAGTCCATCTGGGATATGAAAATGGGACTACTCACTGGCTTTTAAAAAAGCAGCTATGTGAATAGCCCCATAGACTTTAATTGGTTGTGAAAACGGCTGCCTGACGGCCACCGACGTTGTGTGAATGTAGCCTAAAACCATTAGTAATCAATTTCAACTGTTGATAAACGTCTGTAAATGGAAGCTAATCTAACAAAGTTACAGGGGCTGCACAGCTTTTTTTTCTTTTACTGATGATCCAGAGGATAGATCATCAACATCTGATTGGCGGGGTTCTGACACCCAAGACCCCTGCCGATCAGCTGTTTGAGAAGGCAGCAGCACTGGCAGTAGCATCACTGCCTTCTTGTTCCCTGCAGGCCCAGCGACGTCATGACTAGTATTACTGGCCTGGACGTGGCTAAGCACCATTGACGTGAAAGAGCTCTGCTGCTCAGACCAGTGATACCAGTCGTGATGTCACTGGGCCTGCAGGAAACGAGAAGGCCGTGATGCCACTGCCTTCTCAAACAGCTGATCGGCAGGGGTCCAGGGTGTCAGACCCCCGCCAATCAGATGCTGATGATCTATCAGAGGATAGAATATCATTTGACATTGGCAGGCCATTCATTCTTACGCGGATTGTGATAAAAATGTTAAAAGGAATCATTTGTGCCCTACTGGAAAATTGCTGAATCTAAACAGTTTGTAGTCAATTGTTTTTAGTAACTAGTCCGGTCCTTACAAAACCGTACTGTGAACCCAGCCCGAGTAAGTAAACAATTACCTGATCAAATAATAATCGCAGCTGGCGCTCAGACTCTCCGACCCATTTGCTCAAGCAATCTGCCCCTTTCCTCATGAAGAAGGCGACTCTTCTATCACCCACACTGCATTCATTGGCCAAAGCACGAGCAACTAAGGTCTTGCCAGTACCAGGTGGACCATAGAATAGGCAACCTCTGAAACAAAGCATTGGAATAAAATTAAGGTTATGTATGCATTTATATACACAAGTCGCAGACCTTTTAAAACCAATAATTCAGGAAACAAGAAGGTCTGTGCTTATAAATGGCTACTGTAAACTAAGTAACAAATGCACATACCTTGGAGGTTGAATTTTAAATTTCTCGAAGATTTCTGGATACAGCAAAGGGAAAACCACCATCTCTTTCAGAGAGGCGATATGTCTAGACAAGCCTCCGACACTGCTGAACCGGACCTTTATATATATAAAAAAATTAAATAAGTTTAGTCAATCAGTCCAAGATAAAACAAGCAATATCTTTTTTTGTTTTAACTTGTTTTACAGAGGCCCTTTCATATGAACGATATGGATTGTGTCAGGATTAGAGATGAGCGAACGTGCTCGTAACGAGCACCGTACCACTCGGCTCCCCTGCGCTTGCATGGGCGCAGGCAGCTGCTTCCGTCCTCCTCACCCAACGGAGGCGGCTGCCTGCGCCCATGCGAGCGCAGGGGAGCCGAGCGGTACAGTGCTCGTTACGAGCACGTTCGCTCATCTCTAGTCAGGATCTGTCCACAGAAAAACTGATTGAACTTGCAAGTTCAGTTATTTCTGTGATTGCATTGTGTTTACGTTTTTTTTTGCATTTTTCATGTAGGTGGGGAAAAAAAAACCTGACGAATAAATCAGTTTTTCAGCTATTGGCTGCTCTCCCCGTCACCGGATGTTTTGATCTGCGTGGCGGGAAGATGCAGCAGCAGCGACGCAGAGGGACGAGGGTGTCGGGTACCAGGTAAGTATTGTCTATAAGAGGTGCCTAGGGATGGGGGTATTTCTACTATTGGATGACCCTTTTAATCACAGCACATCTAACAAGAAATCATTAACACTAGTCAACTTACAGACGTATCAATTTGCATTGGATCAACATCAGCAAGGCTGGCACCAATTTTCATCCGATCTTTTTGTATTCCCTTCAAATCATCTCTCAAGAGGTTCATCGGAAGACACCTTAAAGATAAATGTGACACCTGTAGTTACAAACCTGTACATGGCTATAAAGTCTGAGGTACACAAACAAGGCTATATGTGCACATTGTCTATTCTTACAGAATAAATCATAAATTTTATTGCTAATTATGCCAATAGCCAAGATAAGGAAAACCTCATACCTGCTGATGGCTTTGTTACGGCTCCGATTCACACGCCTCTCAAAGTGCTGTTCATCATCCGATGAGGAGGAAGATGTGGAGTCACTGCTGTGAATGGCATGCCTCCTCCTAAAACAACAAGATAAGTAATCATTCTACTTGACAAAATTCAAACCACCCCTCCCCCACAAAAAACAAACAAAAACCTATTGCACCAGGTTAAAATATTAGGGGTAAGGCAACAATTTTTGGGTGAAATTTTAAGATTGCCGACGTACTCAATTTTCCACAATTATTTGGTCCGCTACATATGGATTTGGGTTGTGGAATTTGCACTGCACAACCACCATTTCCATATCTGAAGGTTTTCTCATCTGAGAAATGTATAGATGGTCAATGGGGTATACAATAAATACGTAGTCCATGGCAGTACGCTGAGAACTAGAGGTGGCCAGTCCATATAGCAAATGCATAAGTCTCAATTTATAAGAGTTATGGAACAAATAGCAACAATTAGCTCCCATAGAGTATAAGAGCGGCTGTGCACATATAGTCACTCTGCTGCTGAATGGGAACCAGTCACCTCCATTCTTCGGATCAGTGGGGTCTCAAGACACAGATCCACACATCAGATATTTATGATACATCCTTATGTCACAATATATGATACTAATGTCAGGGGCTGATCACATCATGCTTGTGTCACACTTAACATACACGTTGGAGGGGGGAGAAACATACCTTACACTGGATGATGGATGCCACTGTACGGCACTTTAGAGGCATTCCTTTACATCATGAGTATAGATTAAATGTGGGACAAAAACCATGATGTGAACACAGCTTTAGATGAGTCAAGCGCAGCTTTGTTTTGCTTCCTAACCTGTTGAGTCGCCTCTTGCAATAAGGACTTCTTGGTCCAGCAGATCCAAACCGGTAAGTTCTCCTCCTCACAGGGGAGGTCGAGGTAGCATAAAACATATCCCGCTTCTTATGGTGTCTGGGTTCTGCTTAGAGAGAGAGTGTTTTGCTGGTCAGGAAAGCGCACAAATGGACTGGACGGCAGACACACAACTAACAGAAAGTAACTGCCCACACTCATGACTGCTTGAATGCAAGTTTAGATATGCTAAAGCGTTTCTGAAACCTGAATGCCTAAGCTACACAATTTGTGACGGAGCACAATGTTATTTGTAAAGGCTGCTATTTCATCCTATTTAGAGGAGGTGAATGACAGCTAAACTGTACCCAGAAGTACCTTCATACTCATTTACAAGCAGAAATGTTTTTTACGTCGGAGAATCAGAGTTGAACATTTATACAGAGCACATTTCAGCCCAACATTTACACATACCAATATAATTATTTTTTTTTAAGTTTATCCGGACACATTTACGGTTTTTAGTTTATGTATTATGTGTTATTTTAGTTCATGTGTCTTTAAAAATTACGACATCTTCGGTTATTTAAATAAATTTAGCTTTTTTCGTGATGCATCGGACTTTATTTTAGAGTTTTGTTTTTTTTTTTAAACTGGGGGGGGGGATGTTTTTGTACTTTTTTTTCAAATACAAATCCCATGTAAAACATTTTTCTTTTAAATTATGCCCCTCTTCCATTATGGTCATTTTAACATAGGGGGATATACAGTTTACTGTTGCCAGGGGACATTATAACAATGCCAATTTCTCCTGTAAATGAGGCTGACATTTTAGCCTCAGCTACAGGGAAATACAGTCCCAGGAGGTTTCAACAAGGCTGCAGAGCTGATCTGGGTTGGCTAAGCTTCTACGTCAGAGGTGAGCAACCTGCGGCACTCCAGCTGTTGTGAAACTACAATTCCCAGCATGCGCCATTTATTTCTATGAGAGTTCTGAGAAGAGTAGAGCAAGTATGCATGCTGGGAGTTGTAGTTTCACAACAGCTGGAGGGCCGCTGGTTGCCCACCCCTGGTCTATGCAGTTACCAGGACATCAGTGATCACACAATAGCATCGTCTCCTCCTGATCTGTATGTACAGCGCTCAACAAGCAACGGAGAAAGCAGGCATGGTAAAAAAAACTAAACACAAACAAGAACAAAACAAAACTGCCTTTTCTATTACAGCCAACTTCCCGCTCCTGCAGTTGCCGCTGCCAAGCCTGCAAAGATGTTTAGAAATGCCCGTGCAGTGTTAAATGCAGACCGCTCGGATATACATAGTCATCACGCAGTCTGCAAGTGGTTAAGATTAATATATAAAAAAAATTAAAAGATTTAAAATGACAAGTGATACAGAAAAAAAAATGTTTTTCATCCGTGTACAGGGAGACGCAGCAGCGGTGGTGCCAGGACCAGGGTAAGTATATTACCTGTGAGGGGCTGTTTGAGAACTTGGATAACCCCTTTAATGCTCAGTAACAAAAATGAGGGGAAGGCCCAGGCAAATGGGTAAGAACTCCTTTTATTTTCATCATGAATTCACTCTTTACCATGTTATTTCTAGCATTACCTTGTAAGGGAACTTGATAAGGCACTACAGTTTTTCTCTGTCTCAGTTCATAGCGTTTTTGATTGTCTTCTTCACCATCTTCATCGTCGTCATCGTCCTCATCATCATCTTCTTCATCATCATCGTCGTCGTCCTCATCCTCATGATCCTCACCTTCTTCTGATGAATCTAGGTTTATTGAATTAACATTACAGCTCTCAAAATATAAGGCACAAAAGGTTCTTAAGAAATCTGACCATTAAAGGGTTGTTTTTTTATATTGATAACCTAGGTCATCAATATCAGCTTGGTGGGGCCTGGTGGAGGATTCTTTACGGTAAGAGCAGTGAGACTATGGAACTCTCTGCCTGAGGAGGTGGTGATGGTAAGTTCACTAAAAGAGATCAGGAGGGGCCTGGATGTATTTCTGGAGGGTAATAATATTACAGGTTATAGTTACTAGAGAGGGGTCGTTGATCCAGGGAGTTATTCTGATGTTTGATTGGAGTCGGGAAGGAATATTTTTTCTCCCAAAGTGAGGAAAATTGGCTTCTACCTCACGGGTTTTTTTGCCTTCCTCTGGACCAACTTGCAGGATAACAGGCCGACCTGGATGGACAGAGGGCTTTTTTCGGCCTTATAAACTATGTCACTATGTTGAGCAGCTAGTTGAAGAGAACACAGCACTCATACGAGTGCTGCCTTCTTTTCACCGTTTACCTACTCACCGTCGACACCGCAGAGGCAAGCAGGCAGCTCAGCCGTACCATTCACTTCAATGGGAAGTGCCCCCCCGTTTCCACATATATTTTTTACCGCATAGTAAATGCAGTAAAAACGACCCATAAAACTATGACACAATTGTGTTTTTTTCTTCCAATTCCACCCCATTTGAAATTTTTTTCCAGCTTCCCACTACATCGTATGCAACATTAAATGTTGACATTGGAAAGTGCAATCAGTCCCGCAAGAAACAAGCAGTCATACTTTCACGTTGACGGAAAGATAAAAGTTAAATATCCTGGAAGGCCTGGAGTAAAAAATAAAAATGGAAAATAGTTGTCAGAAAGGGCTTAAAGTGCCGGCATATAGTCATATTCTGAGAACAAAGGGGCTGCAGCATTGGCGTAATGTTGCATCCCCTTTACTGGTTCAGGATCACCCAGCTGAGCAGGAAAAAAATAGAAGGTGTTGAAAGGATCAAATGTGGATCCCATGGCTCGGACCCTCGTGGAAGATAAAGTGACACATTGTAGAAATATATATCAATCAAGAAATTTCAATCAAGTCAACCATACGTGAAATGGTTGCAGAAACTTCCTACAGTGACTTTTCTACCATTACCATTGACTTTTCATACGTGATGAAGTCACTGTGAAACAAGAGGCTGGGGAACCATTAATGGCTACGAGTGCTCAGGGTTACTAATATACGGCATGCTGGGCCTCAATTCTGTGTCAAGGGAAGCCTTTAGGTCTTCTGGTATGGGAGCCAATGAGGGACATTTAGTGCACCATAATTTGTGACTTTTTAGGCTTCTTGCAGCTTTTCTGAAGTGGTGACAGAAGGGGTGGGGCTTAGTGACGCCCACCGCATTTACTATAACTGTGGCGGACGTTGTAGCTGAAGTCTACGTCAGCCAGTAGCTGGTGTAGACTTCAGTTTCTGGCGCACAGCTGGGCACAGACGCGCCTGGATTTCTTCATGCAAAATTAGGCGCCTCTCAGCCCAGAGTAGGGAGATCAAGACTGGAGTGTGGATACGCCAGTCTTGATACATCTCCTCCAATATGTTTACTGTCACATACTTAGAACGTGAGCTCAGAACATTCACGCATTTTGTAGCAATCCAATCTTTCATTTAGGATAAAATACCTTTTATTTTTATGCTAATTAGGTGCTCAGAGCACCGAGGGGGTGACAGATGCCCTTTAAAGCTCTACACTGATCGGGCATATAGTGTACCTCCACTTTCTTCTTGATTGTCTGTGGTTTCTTCATCAAGCTGTGGGACTTTGCGTTTCCTCTTTACACGAGAATACATATCAATATTCTCCTGAAACAGAAGCAAATCAGTGTCAGGATTCACAAGTTCAACCAAACTACATTGCATTTGAGGAGAATATAATTAATATATATATATATTTTCGCTTGAGAACGGTCCCAGTAAGCGGAGTGAAACGTCGCATGGGTGACGTCACTTCATTCACTATTTGGATGCGCTGCGGATTATATATATCTCTCTCTATCTCTCTATCTATCTCTCTATATATCTATCTATCTACACATGTCACTGCTTGAGAAAAGTCCCAGCAAGAGGGCTGAAACGTCGCGTTCTGGTGAATAAACAACACTACTTTTCATTATATCTGGAAAGTGCCGTGGAATTATTTTTTTTATATATATATATATATATATATCTCTATCCCCCCCCAAGAATACTTCAGTTCAAGCATTACTCTCTCCTATTATTTTTGCGCTAGTAATTGAACCATTAGTGGAATGTATAAGCGCTAATCCACAGGTTGCAGGTATAGGGATTGGCGATACAAATCACAAGATTAGACTATTTGCCAATGATATTATATTGCCACTCACTAACCATACAGTATCCCTACCCATTGTCATGCAAATCTTAAAGTCCTTCAGTTTAGTTTCCTACTGGTCTCAATGTAGCCAAATGTCAAGTTTTTAATCTTGGCCTGAAAAATTCGGACCTTATTTCATTGAAAGCCGATTTCTCCTTTAATTGGAATTCTGAATATATTACATATTTAGGAATCCAATTGATTGTGACAATCACCAATCTCCTCGCAGTAAACCTTAGAACTCTGAAAGAGAATATCTTCCATGTACTTTATCACTTCGCTATAATGGGATGCCTACAATCAGTGCGCTGCCTGTGCTGTTTATAGTGCGTCCTGTGCTGATGAATGGCAGGAAAAGTCTAAGACGCATTGGTACACCATAGACTTTCCAGGGTTCGGGTGCCCACAGAGAGGGCTCTGAGTGCCGCCTCTGGCACCTGTGCCATAGGTTCGCCACCATTGCTATAGGGCTAGTATTTTTGAGTAAATAAGATTCTTATTTTAAAGTGGGATTTCATGCTAACCTGGTCACACGTCTAGGGCATACATACAGACATCATAGAAGATGCTCTCTGCCTGGGTAACATATTGGTGCAAAGCGCAAATTTCACTTTTAAAGGGGTATTCCCATCTCACAAATGTAGTTTGTATAGTTAGATATAGCCATACCAGTATTATTACTAATAGAATGTATTTATATAAAATGTACCATTTAGAAGATTTTCCTATTTGTATATCCATTGTCCCACACACATCAGTCAGGCCGTTGCCCCTAGTTACCATGTAGCAGTGGCGGCCAGCTTGTGAACGCACATTACATGAGCATGCGGAGACACATCTTAGGGTACTTTCACATCTGCGTTTTGGACGCTACCAGCTATGCTGGTCAGGATCCATCCGAAACGCAGACGCAAACGGATCCTGATCCATAGAGATGAATTGATCTTAGAACAGGATCCGTTTCTCTGAATTTTGGAAGAGCAGACAAAAATGCTACAACCCTAAGATGTGTCTCCACATGCTCATGTAATGTGCGTTCACAATACAGCAGTTACCTCAGAGCGGGTTTGAATAGGAGGAAGCCGACCTCCACTACTACACGGCCGCGGTGGCCATAACTAGGGGCAACGGCCTGACTGATGTGTGTGGGACAATGGATATACAAATAGGAAAATCTTCTAAACGGTACATTTTATATAAATACATTCTATTAGTAATAATACTGGTATGGCTATATCTAACTATACAAACTACATTTGTGAGATGGGAATACCCCTTTAAGGACACTGTGCAAATGTCTTCCACTGTCACACAATAAGCACTGCATAGCACTGTCAGCCACTTGCAGCGAATCACCACTATATATATATATATATATATATATATATATATATATATATATATATATATATATATATATATATATATAAAAATCTTTGGCTTCTTAGGTAACATAACTGTAAATTAATACATTACTACCCGCTCACAATTGCAATGAGAGACGCTTTTGTATAAAGAATTGGACAAATAAGCAATTGGATATTTACTTCTTCAGTGTCATTGAAAACTCCTAAGTCCTCAAGCTCACGCAGTCGGCGGCGACGCATTTTCTTCATATCATCCATTTTTTGGAGAACAGCTTCAGCAGTACTAAAATAAAGGACAACGTTTCACAATACATTGCTAAAAATATAAAAAGAATGATTTGCAATGTTGAAAGTGCGTAAGGGACAGAAAACAGGGCGACTTGAAGGCAGAGATGTACATTGGCACAAAGGAGATGAAAAAAATGAAAACAGTTGCAGCTCAACTATCTCTTCATCAGATTTGACAATGTTTAGGGATTGTTACATACTTTGTTATAAGTTTGTCGAACAACACAGACTGGTTGGTGGTGCTGTATCTGCTTCTCCGGATCCTGCCACTGCGACGAACCTCAACATCGCCATTCACTTCATGGGGAATGGCTTTCTCTGTGCTCCTTGTTGTTCTAGACGGTCTCTGGTCTGCAGATGGGAGATCCTCTGATTTGAATGAAAAGAAAATTATGTTTAGGACAAATTATTATTTGAAAATACAGACTTAGGGCTTCCAGGTGTATACCTAGATTACAAAATTAACACAACTATTCTTATGTGATCATATACTGAATGATTTTTAATACCGCATGGAAAACGCAGAACTACCGCAATCATAAAAAGGTGGTCAGAATAAGGGACTGGACTATAACTAGAAGTGGATAAAGAGAAAGAAATAGTCGTAAGATACAAAAAGGTTTGACTAAGTGCATTGTGAGCCAGCCATATTTTATTAACCACCTAACTGTTTTGCCCGAGTCGAGCATGGTCAGTGTGAAAACTAGCTAACTGGAGGGGGAGGGCTGCTTTAGATGGTGATATCTTAATGGTAGCAGCTAGAAACATGCAATTGGTCTTCTCTGAAAGCTGATTGTCCAGGCTTTCATATAAGACCGCTAAAGTCCAAGCAACAGAGGAGAAATCACTGTTAGAAATCAAATCGGGAATAATCGTGAGTAAAACCTGTTTTTACTTTCATTTTCAGCATCCCGATTTCTATCAGTCATATCTTTATCTGTCCTGAACATATTGCTGTCATTCTGGTATTGTCTGAAAGCTTTGAATGCTCTGCTTTCAAACAAGATCAGTTGCATGTTTCTAGTTGCTACCATACTGGATTTAGCAGCATCTAAAGCAGCCCTCCCCCCTCTAGGTAGCTACTTTTCCCACTGCTGGAGCTCCACTCTGGCAAAACAGGGGGTTAAACTATTTGGAAACTGCTATATGGTAGTAGCAGGCTGTGCACTGGCATTTGGGGAAATTAGTGAGCATCCCTTTTTGTTGTTTGTAGTTTTGTATTTTGTTTCACTTGTGTGCACTCAGTCCATAAAACGGTTTGTTTTACATGTCAAAATGACATCCACATGAATGCCAGGCTCTGAAGCAGAACATCTGCCAGAGAATTACAATGCCTGTGCAGCTTGTCCTCTTCCCATAGAGCATCCTGGTGCCATATCTTGCTCGGGCAATACACAAACGCACATTGTCGTCGGGTAAACAAGCATTTCACAGCTACTGAAGGTGCACTGTGAAGTTTATCCAGCTTTTACACTTTCACCAATTTGTGCTACAGTTACCCTTCTGTGGGATAACACAAGATGGGCTAGCCTTCACTCCCCAAGAACATGTTAGAAACAGCAGAGACTTGCCGGCCATGACGCCCGTCGCACGTGCGAGCGGGCGCCATGTGTCCACATCACCCCAGCGCCGTACATGTACGGCGCTGGGAGTCTAAGGGTTAAAGGGAACCTGTCATCAACTTTATGCTGACTGTACTGAGGGTAGCATAAATCAGTGATGCTGATTTCAGCGCTGTGCCTCTCTTGAGCTAAAAGTAAGTGGTTGCTGAGAACTAACATCACAAATATTGTAGCCCAGGCCTTGAAAAGAGTCAAATCTACCTGAGAAGAGTCATGGTTATTCATAATCTCCTGCTCTCCCGCCCATCTGCTGATGATTTGCAGTTCTCTCCTAGACAGAAATGGAGAAAACTAGGTAGAAGACTGTCAGTCATCAGCGGGTGGGCAGGAATTCATGAAGATTTGACTCTTTTCCAGGCCCAGTCTGCAATGTTTGTGATGTTGGTTCTCAGAAACCACTTACTTTTAACTTATAAATGACAGACCGCCGAAATCAACTCACCTGTCTCTGCTTTATTCTGCCATTACTATGGGCAGCATAAAGGTGATGACAGGTTCCCTTTAACAATGACTGAGAAAAATATATTAGAACGTTTCAAGGAATATAAAGGACTTTGTACCTTCTTTGGAACTGCCATTTGTTGTTGTATCTGCCTGCAATCGTGCCAACCTCCTAAAAAGGCGAAAAAAATGTTTTAATGCCAAAATTAAAGAAAAACTTCCATAAAAATTTTTATTCTCTGACCTGTTAGAAAGGTGCATGATGTAATCTGTAGTGAATGCAATCTTCTCATCAGAGACTGAGATTCTGAGTTATCCCCTCTCTTCTAATTGTAGTTGGGTCATGTGACCAACTCCCTGACCTCCAACTGATCCAGGACAGGAAGCCAGTCACTCCTCTATTCATTCCTATGAGACTGAAAGTGAGGCTCCCATAGGAATGCATAGAAAATTAGACTTCCTGTCCACACATAAGTCTCTGTGTGAGTTGGTGGGTCTGAATCCTAGTCACATGACACAGATGAGAAACATCAGGGAGATATAACTCACAAATACAGACACTAGTAAGAAAATGACATTCACTACAGATTACATCATGTACATTTGTAACAGGTCAGAGAATTTTTTGCAGGAGTTCTTTAAGGTTCAGTATAGACATCATAGCTGAAACCACAGAATTTCCTTGTTTTGGTAAAAAAAATAAAATAAAAAAAAAATTATATATATATATATATATATATATATATATATATATATATATATATATATATATACACACACACTAAACAGAGAATGGCAGCAGCACTAGATAAGCCATGACACATAAAATGAACATGAGGTGAATGTGTGAAAAGGTAAAAAAGCATAACTGCTATGTAGTAAGTAATATGGAAGCTCTTAGCGCATATAAATGATCATAAATATGTCGGGCTCATCCACCAACGATCAAGGTGGCTTCCAATCGGATGAGTCCTACACTAACACTGACCTGCATCCTACACAAACCAGCAGGCCCATATCAGGAGAACATCATACCTGGTCAGAAGCTGCACCAGTGTGAACAGGAGTGCTAAATTCCCAGAGGAGGCCAATCCTCCTCTATATATACATAAGGACAAAGAACGGACAGCACCTCCTACAGGTGAGAGTCAGGTGCAAGCTACCTATTGGCTAATTAAATACTAAACAGAGAATGGCAGCAGCACTAGATAAGCCATGACACATAAAATGAACATGAGGTGAATCTCCTGATATGGGCCTGCTGGTTTGTGTAGGATGCAGGTCAGTGTTAGTGTAGGACTCATCCGATTGGAAGCCACCTTGATCGTTGGTGGATGAGCCCGACATATTTATGATCATTTATATGCGCTAAGAGCTTCCATATTACTTACTACATAGCAGTTATGCTTTTTTACCTTTTCACACATTCACCTCATGTTCATTTTATGTGTCATGGCTTATCTAGTGCTGCTGCCATTCTCTGTTTAGTATTTAATTAGCCAATAGGTAGCTTGCACCTGACTCTCACCTGTAGGAGGTGCTGTCCGTTCTTTGTCCTTATGTGTATATATATATATAAAAACTCGATTTTTTAAAAATTTTGGACGAGTCACATCTCGATTTTATGTTAGTAAAAATATAAAATAAATAAAAAAAGCCTACTATGCCCCCATCAGAGCCCACATCAGCCCACTGTGCCCCATCAGAGCCCACATCAGCCCACTGTGCCCCATCAGAGCCCACATCAGCCCACTGTGCCCCATCAGAGCCCACATCAGCCCAAAGTGCCCCATCAGACCCCACATCAGCCCAAAGTGCCCCATCAGACCTCAGAGCAGCCACCATCATAATAATAAAAAAAAAAAAAAAATCTCTCACCTGTCCTGCGCCGCGGCTCCGCTCCACGTCCGGCGCTGCACTGTCACCTGACTGCGTGCAGCGTCAGGTCAGAGTGCGTGCCCTACATCCTGACGCTGTACGCGGTCAGGACAGTGCAGCGCCGGAAAAGAAGAGGAGCGCCAGACACCGGACCGGAGCCGCGGCGCATGACAGGTGAGAGATTTTTTTTATTTTATATGTAGGGGGCCATTTTAGGAAAATCGAATTCACGATTTTCCTAAAAAATAAAAATCGTGAGGCTTGCAATGGGCGAATTAATTCGATTAATCGCCCAGCCCTAGTGTCATGTCAGATGTACGTACCTAGTAAATCTTTTCTCTTCAGTGTTACTCATGTTCAAGGATTCATTATTTTTGTCCAAGCTTGAATCTGAGAGGTTATGTCCATTTTCGGTTTTCTTCTTGGTCAATGAGCGCAGTGCATGGCCGCCACCATTAGCTTCTTTGCTGGAGAATGAACCCTAGAAAGGAACAAAAGGGCAAAACAATGTAATCTTCCTGCCAGGTCACCTTTACATTCATAGACCAAAAGCACAACATGACAATCTAAAAAAAAAAAATCAGACCAACAATAAGCAGTTCACAGTGCGACCCACACGCCAAATGGATCAACACCGGGCGCCATAAACGAACCAAGGGCGAAACTGAACTAATGATATGGCCTACCAAAAAATAGTGAAAGAGCCCAAATATCCTGTATGACAGGCTGTATATAATACATACTGTTTATAGGCACTGTGATACAATTTACACTTTCATTTCTTACAAGGATGGCTCATATTTTAGTCTACTGCACATTCGCTGATACTGTTTAACCCTTTTGCTACCAGTGCCGTACATCTGCGGCGTTAGAGTGATGGGTCTGAAGAGATCCCGCGTATTCGAGCTGTAATTCTCATGTTGGCCAGCATAAGAAATGAGCAATTCAAATATTACCATGCATGGAACATAGTAATACTGAATTTTAAAAAAAATTAAAAAATATATATTTTTAAATCACCCCTTTTCCTTACAATAAAAATACATAACTGAAAATAAACATCATGGGCATCACCGCATCCAAAGACGCCTGTACTAAAGGTAAACAAAAAAAAAATAAAAAATTGTTTCACAGTTAATTTATTTTTACACTATTTAGACATATAAAAACTACACCACATGTGGTATTGTTGTAATCGTACTGACACAGAAAACCAAGGGCACAGGTCAGTTTTGCTGCAAAGGGAACGCCATAGAGACAAAACCCGTAAAATGGTGGAGGAAACCCAATTCCTCCCCATTTGGATTTTTTCCCCCCTGTTTTCCCATTACATTTTACGCCATAATAAATGGTGACAGTAGAAAGTACAAAAAACAAACAAACAAAAAAAAAACCCTCATATGGATATGCAAACAGGCAGGAGGTCTCCAGGAAGATTAGGAAGAAAAAAAAAATAAAAACAAAACTCTGGTGCCCAAAGGGTTAAATGCACTGTGCACTTTATTTTTCAGAAGGGACTTGGAACTGATCGTGATGATGTGTGATTTTTTTCCGTTAGGTTTGTCTCACCCATGTATATAATTCATACGTAAATCACGTACTTGATATATTGCAGATCAGGGATCAGCAACCTTCAGCACTCCAGCTGCTGTGAAACTACAACTCCCAGCATGCAAACATGCTCGACTGTTCTTCTAACTCCCACAGACGTGAAAAGAGGATTCTTGGAGTTGTAGTTTCTGAACAGCTGAAGGTTGCTGATCCCCCATTGTAGAATCACGATAGGTCTGAAGATATATTTCCTTGGGGCATACGTCCTTTTTGTACCGTGTTCTTTTTAAATTATGTGATTTTAATGATGCATTAATAACGTACATATATTTAGATATTTGGGTTCTTGCACAATTTTTTTTTTTAAACTGCATATTTCATTTCTGTGTCCTTTAATGCAATTATTGGGGCTCATAGTGAACATACAGATGTGCTACTACGTTACCTATTCTAAAATCTGTGTTTTCCTCAGGCCCAGTGACGTCACGACTAGTATCACTGGCCTGGGCGGGGCTAAGCCTCATTCAAGTGAGCAGAGCTTAGTGATACTAGTCGTGACGTCACTGGGCCTGAGGAAAACACAGAGAAGGCCACAGCGCCACTGCCTTCTCAAACAGCTGATCGGCAGGGGTCCCGGGTGTCGGACCGCCACTGATCAGATGCTGATGATCTATCCAGAGTTTTACAGAACTGCAGAACCCCTTTAAAAAAAAAATTAAAAATTTTTGTGTGAACTGACCTTTAAAATGCCTACACACCAATTTAAAGGTTTTCTCTCACACTGCCATAATGCCTGACTTTCAGCTGTGAAATTCACTGATCGCTAGAACTAAGTGGCAGCGCTGCTTAGGAAGAGTTCTGCCACTGTCTGGTGCTGGCGCTGCAGGGCTGACTGGCACAGCAATGGGAGATTGGTGGCATATCCTGGTGCTCTCTAACCACTCTGCAACATCCACCGTACACATGTGCCAGATGTAGAAATACATTTCGGGCTCAGGAGTGAGCCAACTCCATTGTTACCAGTGCTTGGGGTTATACAGCTGACCCCTAGCCATTAAACCCCAAGAGATGCCACGGTTAAATTTTGTTTTTGTTCTATTTGCGGATAGTAGGCGGATCCATTCATTTCAATGGGTCCACAAAAAATGCGGACAGCACACAGTGTGCAATCCGCATCAGTATGTCCGTTGTGTAGCCCCGTAAAAAAGATAGAACGTGTCCTATTCTTGTCCGTTTTGTGGACAAGGATAGGCATTGTTACAACAGATCTGCAAAAAAAAAAAATACGGATGCCATCATTTTTTTTGCAGATCTGCGGTTTACAGACTGCAAAACACAGTTGTGTGAATGTAGCCTTACAGTAACCACAGCAGCAAAGCTGTTAGATGGAGGGTGCTCCTGCCAGGTTTTTTGGTCACATTGCCTCATTGGCTGCCCCACTCCCTACACCGGATGTTTTCATCCACGCGCGGGGAGAAGCGGCAACGGCCATGTGGGGACCAGGAGTGGTGCAGGGAGTCAGGTTTGTAGATTCAGGGTGAGGGGCCCCTGGCACATTTTCAGGCTCAGAAACCCCTTTAAGTATAAAATCTAGAGAAATTGGTATCTCTAATCGTACTCACCGGTGGAAAAACGTAAGTGTAATTTGTTTTATTGAGCTGGAAGGGCATGACAAAGTTGGAGGTATCCACGAAACCTAGAACTAGATCTATTAAATAAATATTTGTCTAAAGTGTGTGTATATGAGGGGAAGAAGTCAGAGGGGTACATAAGAGAGCTAGGAGACCATACAGACTGTGCAGAGTGCAATGACCAAGCAGGAGAGCCTTACAAGGAGACGTCTACCAGAACATATGCTGGTCCCTTGCTATAGTTAAAGGGGTTGTCCACTTTATTTTATACTGATGACCTATCCTCATGATTGGGGGGGGGGGGGGGGGGGGGGGGGACCAGGAGTCACAACAGCTGTTTGGAAAGAATAGTGAAGTCATACCAGCAAAAGATCCGTGCATCAGGAGCTTCAGGTAATGAGCCTCCATGGGCGGCGGCTGCAAATACTAGATTACAACGTATAATGTCAATCAATCAGGAGACTGGAACAGCGGAAACGTGATCTCTACAGAACTGCCAAAGCGCCCGGCCGCAGGGGGCACCAGGGCGGAGGAGAACGCCCGCCCGGGCACCAGCGGAAGCCGGCCGGGCACCAGGGCGGAGGAGAAGCGCCCGGCCGCAGGGGGCACCAGGGCGGATGGAGAAGCGCCCGGCCGCAGGGGGCACCAGGGCGGATGAGAAGCGCCCGGCCGCAGGGGGCACCAGGGCGGATGAGAAGCGCCCGGCCGCAGGGGCACCAGGCGGAGGAGAAGCGCCGGCCGCAGGGGGCACCAGGGCGGAGGAGAAGCGCCCGGCCGCAGGGGCACCAGGGCGGAGGAAAGCGCCCGGCCGCAGGGGGCACCAGGGCGGAGGAGAAGCGCCCGCGAGGGGCACCAGGGCGGAGGAGAAGCGCCCGGCCGCAGGGGGCACCAGGGCGGAGGAGAAGCGCCCGGCCGCAGGGGGCACCAGGGCGGAGGAGAAGCGCCCGGCCGCAGGGGGCACCAGGGCGGGGAGAAGCGCCCGGCCGCAGGGGGCACCAGGGCGGATGAGAAGCGCCCGGCGCAGGGGGCACCAGGGCGGATGAGAAGCGCCCGGCCCAGGGGGGCACCAGGGCGGATGAGAAGCGCCCGGCCGCAGGGGGCACCAGGGCGGAGGAGAAGCGCCCGGCCGCAGGGGGCACCAGGGCAGATGAGAAGCGCCCGGCCGCAGGGGGCACCAGGGCAGATGAGAAGCTCCGACTCATGTGTCCTGTCATTCAGCCTCACAGGCCTTTTATAAAAAGGGAAAATGAAAAAAATTCAGTGTTTCACATTTTTTATTATGTCCCCTTGATGTGTGGGAAGTATGGTTACGGTGCCTACAATGTGGAGAGTCTTTTTTATATTTATTTCACAATTGGTGCCACCCATACAAAACCACTGGGGGACATTTAGGCTGCCTGCACATGCTGCAGATCACCCCTTTTTTGCACAGGTGTATGTGATTTCAGAAATCTCATGTACACTTATTCTTCGTTATGTGCAAAATTAGACCTTCCGCACTTCTGTGAGGAATTCACCCTTTTCTTTTTAATGCAATGGAGAGTCCTGCTGCAAATCCACATAAAAAAAAAAAAAAAAAGTATCACGTGGTCTTCACACAGAAAGATACAGTACATTGTTCACGTACCTGCAACCACATGCAGGTGGTCTTAACCCCTTCAGGACATCCACCATACATGAACAGCAGACACATGGTCTTTAAACATGGCTCCCACTTGTGAGAGCAGCAGGTGTCATAGCCACTGGGTTTCTGCTGTTTCAGGGCATCTGAGCGAGTAAAAGCAGGAGCGACTCCCATGTCATTAACAGCTTCCCTCGGCTGAGATTGGGGAAGCTGTCACATTGCATTGATAGGCCAGAGCCTGCTTAAAGGGGTTCTCAGAGTTAAATATTTAAAGGCCTATCCTTAGGTCAGCAGGGGTCAGACACCTGGCACCCCCACCAATCAGCTGTTTGAAGAGGAGGCGTGCGCCGTATCAGCACTGCCTCCTCTTCACTGTTTACATGCTGGCCGTAACGGGGGTAGTGGTGAGTAGGTGTAGTTACACCTCACCGCCCCATTCATTTCTATGGGAAGGATCGCTTCCATAGACTTGTATAGCAGCGATCCTTCCCATTGAAATGAATGGGGCGATGAGGTGTAATTACACCTACTCACCACTACCCCCGTTACGGCCAGCATGTAAACAGTGAAGAGGAGGCAACTCCCGCAGCTGCCAGCCACCTGGACATATCCAGTCAGGTGGTCGGCAAGGGGTTTAAATACAACTTAAAGAAGAACTCCCGCAAAATTTTTTATTCTCTGACCTGTTAGAAAGGTGCATGATATAATCTGTAGTGAATGTCATCTTCTCATCAGAGACTGTATTTGTGAGTTATCCCCTCTCTTCTAATTTTATCTGGGTCATGTGACCAACTCCCTGACCTCCAACTGACCCAGGACAGGAAGTCAGTCACTTCTCTATTCATTCCTATGAGACTGAAAGTGAGGCTCCCATAGGAATACATAGAGAATTAGACTTCCTGTCCACACATAGGGTGCTGTGTGAGTTGGTGAGTCTGATTCCTGGTCACATGACACATATGAGAAGCATCAGGGAGATATAACTCCCAGATACAGACACTGGTAAGAAAATGACATTCACTACAGATTACATCATGTACATTTCTAGCAGGACATGGAATAAAATTTTACGGGAGTTCTTCTTTAAACATCAGTCACTTCTCAACAGTGTGGGGGACGCCCTTTCCACTGTGCCGGCACGACTGCACCCATACTGTGCACAGAGCTCATCATGCTGTGGGACGCCATAGCTGGAGGGAACATTGACCAGCCTTCGGTGTGTCCAGGACATACTGACTCAGTTAGGGGACGTGGTCTTCGTCCACACACTGCTCACTACACAACGTGCTCTGCAGTTTGATCTTCAGATCTTTCTCAATTGATAAGATCTGAGACTGGACGATGGCTCTCCCAGGCACAGCAGCCAAGAACCCCCTTGGGTGAACCATGGGTCCAAGATGGACATCCAGCATCTGTATGACCGGTACCACCTCAGAGTGGCAGCGTGCTGTGGCCAGCCCAGGTTGGAGCCGGAATCTGAGAGAGGGTCAAGGAAAGAACAAGATGTGAACTCAGGACTGACATACACGGCATCCGTTTTACGAGTTGTCATCACTGTCGAGCATGACGTCCCCCCTATGACATCACTAAAATACCGCTATAATTAAGAAACAATTATAACGCCATTTCTTAGTACCACGGTAGATGGCAGAAGATACCGGTATATCGCCCAACCCTATCCATAGCCCTGTTCCAGCGTTATGGTCCTTATTCCTGGCCGGATGCTAAATGGTTTGTTCCTGTAACTGCTGCAGCCTATCAATGGCATGTCACTGCTACCGACATAAAAGTGTGCTATTATGACATTATTTACCTCATACACAAGTGCACATTATCAGGTTCTGCTCGCATCGGGGTCATGGTTTTATTCTTGAAGGCCTGATGACACGTAAATGGAATATGTTATTTCCCTTAAAGAACTCCCGACAAAAATTTTATTCCATGTCCTGCTAGAAATGTACATGATATAATCTGTAGTGAATGTCATTTTCTTACCAGTGTCTGAATTTTTGACTTCTATCATCCTGAAGTTTCTTATCTGTGTCATGTGACCAGCAATTAGACCCACCAACTCACACTGAGACTTATGTGTGGACAGGAAGTCTAATTCTCTATGTATTCCTATGAGACTGAAAGTGAGGCTCCCATAGGAATGAATAGAGCAGTGACTGGCTTTCTGTCCTGGGTCAGTTGGAGGTCAGGGAGTTGGTCACATGACCCAGCTACAATAAGAAGAGAGGTTATTACTCACAGAAACAGTCTCTGATAAGAAGATGACAATCACTACAGATTATATCATGCACCTTTCTAACAGGTCAGAGAATAAAAATTATTTGCAGGAGTTCTTTAAAGGGCTATTCCTGTTTCTTGATCTCCTTTCCTCAGAACAGGTCATCAGTCTCAGTTTGGTTGGGGTCTGACTCTTGGCACCCCCCGCTGATCAGCTCTTTGGAGGGGCTGCAGATCTTACCTCCTCTTCAGTGCTGACCGGCACGCCCCCTACATTACAGTGTAATCACAGCTTGAATGGGAGACTAATTACACTGTTCCATCACTAATGTAGGGGGCGTGCAAGTCAGCACTGAAGTGGAAGTAGTTGTGGCCCCTCCAAAGAGCTGATCAGCGGGGGTGCCAATCCCAAACTGAGATTGATGACAATTCCTTTGACAAGTTAATGTCATAAAACCAAAATACCCCTTCAGGCCACCAACACATAACACAGCGCTGTGTACGAGATCTCACATATCTCCTGGACACTCGGCTTTATAGTCCTGTGTGGATTTCGATATCCGCAGCAGAGCAATTCTTAGGGCAGATTTCACAGTTTTCACCAATCCACAATTAACACATGTGGGATTCGGTGCAGAAACGCACAGAAATAAATGAGGAATTCGTGCGGGAGACAGCCGCACCTGTACGCAGGTAGCCACAGGCAGAACCTGACCTTACAGCATCTTTTCTTATAACTTTCCCCTCTGCCTTCCTCTATTATTCCTACAAGAAATTACAGAATAATTTGATAGCTGAATAGTACCAGTTCAGGAGGCGGCCTGTAAGACCGACTGTCCACAGAGAGCTGACCGCCCCGGCACTCTCTGATGCGGTCATTTAGCAAAGGGACTGTCAACACCTCGTTGGCCATTTCTTAATTCCAGGAGGAGTAATAGAGGACCTAAACACTGTTCTAGGAAAAGTAGAAAAGCTATTTCACAGGGAATACAAGTACTTACTAAAACACATTAGGAGAGGAGACAAGTCCCCACAATGTTGGTAAAGGGCACACCTGACAACACCAATCTTTCCATCTGGGCAAAATGAAGGGTGCAAAGTGCCACATGTTCCAAACAGGTAAAATACACCACTATAGAAAACATCCAAAAATACAGGACAGGTCACACTACTCTGACATAAGGCAGCGCCAGCCGCCAAGCCGGGGGCGCCCAAGGCAGCGCCAGCCGCCAAGCCGGGGGCGCCCAAGGCAGCGCCAGCCGCCAAGCCGGGGGCGCCCAAGGCAGCGCCAGCCGCCAAGCGGGTGAACCTGAAGTCACTACTGGCATTTCCTTACAACCACCAAGGGTAAATGAAAGGCACTGCCAGCTTCTACAGCCACCAGGGAGAGCACCCCCTGCCTCTTACACCTCCACCACACTGCCAGCAGGGGGAGCCTCAGAGCACCACCAATGACTACCACCAGTGGTCCACCACCAGTAAGAGTGGCCCCACTACCACACAAGCCATTTTCAATCCTAAATCACCCACGGTAAAGATGAAATCCCATGTCACTGACACACTGAAGCGAAAGCCCTCCACAACAAAAGCAAACCTGGCCTGGAGGCCCCCCGATCACAACAGCGCACTGACAGCCACCACCATACAACGAACAGACCGACGACACCTCCCAACAGCCCCTCTGTGCCCCTAGTACTCACAGCGCGGCGCTCCTCCGTACTCCCGGCCGCCTCGTTACGCGCCCTCCGGGAGCTCTTCGTATATTTGCCCCGCGAGGTCTCCAGGCTCAAAAACTCGGAGCTGGAATCCAGCAGAGAACTGTCCTCACAATACTGAGGCTCCGGAGCGACCTTAGCCCCCGACGAGCTCCGTAACTGCACCATCTTTTCACCGCGTACACTTCCAAATTCTGGCGCCACAAACTTTCCTCACACGCACCGTAACGCAACACTCAAATCACTCCGCCCGTGGGCCCCTTTCCCAAGACGACCAGTCACGGAAAGCAAAACCCTATCCTAAAAACACGGATTATCATTTCCTATCTGAACATCCGTCGATAAACAGCACTTCGTCCCGCGTCCGATGCGTCAAAGCAAAAATTAGTGAGGGACTATTTTTCGCTACGAAACATCCTCGGCGGACGTACACGTCGTGTCGACGTCTAAGACAGTTGAGTTTTAGCGCGGGAAGTAAATAAAGAATTTGATTGGGTAGATGTCACGACGCCACGCCCCTTATGAGAAACCGAGCGGCGTGAGGAAGGTAGATACGGCTACGCGCGATCTTACTACAACTCCCATGACTCTCCTCGTAGGAAAATACTTGTAGGAATTATGGGTAATGTAGTTTTATAAGGGAAACGAGTTTGGCAGCCGAAACAACGGATTGGCGGGGAAGAGGTTAATTTAACACGTGACTGCGCTTGTTTTCCCAGTCTGTCTTCGTTTCCTGGGGAACCACTTCCTGCAGACGCGGTTGTCACCAAGCAGCATGGGAGCCTCTCTGGTGTGATCTCCACGGGATAGATGCCATGCAACAAGCCGCATCAGCCCCCTCAATGCTGCCAGGCCGCAGTACCTGCTGCTATACCAGCTGTTACTGGTAAGGGAGGAGCACCCACCTGTCACCAGTCTAGGGGCAGGCGCATGTCATTAGGGTGGACAACTAGAAAGTCAGATTTATTTTTACATGTCATGATATGGGGGGGGCGGGGGCAAAATTTAAACATTTTCCTAAAAAAAATATATATATTTTTTTCACTGTTTATAGGATAAGAGTGTTGTCGCTACCGCCTTGTCCCATCCCAGAAATAATGGCGGAGAGTATGAAGGAAGCTTATAAATCCTGTATCTTTAATATAACTTATTTATTCTGACAGTGAAGAAAATGTGTGGAAGCTTTGTGAGTACATCCGAGACCAAACCCGGCATCCTCTGGAAGAATTCTACGCCGTCTTCTTGTCGAATGAAAATAGGACGGTGAGACCAACGAATACAGTCATAGTACTCGTACCATTGTAAAGAATATAACTACTATAATACTGCTCCTATGTACAAGAATATAACTATAATACTGCTCCTATGTACAAGAATATAACTACAATAATACTGCCTCCTATGTATAAGAATATAACTACTATAATACTGCTCCTATGTACAAGAATATAACTACTATAATACTGCTCCATAGGTATAAGAATATAACTACTATAATACTGCTCCTATGTACAAGAATATAACTACTATAATACTGCTCCTATGTACAAGAATATAACTACTATAATACTGCTCCTATGTATGTACAAGAATATAACTACTATAATACTGCTCCTATGTACAAGAATATAACTACTATAATACTGCTCCTATGTTATGTACAAGAATATAACTACTATAATACTGCTCTATATACAAGAATATAACTACTATAATACTGCTCCTATGTACAAGAATATAACTACTATAATACTGCTTCTATGTACAAAATATAACTTACTAAATACTGCCTCCTATGTACAAGAATATAACTACTATAATACTACTCTATGTTACAAGAATATAACTACTATATTGACTGCCTCCTATGTACAAGAATATAACTACAATAATACTGCCTCCTATGTATAAGAATATAAACTACTATATACTGCTCCTATGTACAAGAATATAACTACTATAAATACTGCTCCTATGTACAAGAATATAACTGCTATAATACTGCCTCCTATGTACAAGAATATAACTACTATAATACTGCCTCCTATGTACAAGAGTATAACTACTATAATACTGCCTCCTATGTACAAGAATATAACTACTATAATACTGCTCCTATGTACAAGAATATAACTACTACAATACTGCTCCTATGTACAAGAATATAACTACTATAATACTGCTTCTATATACAAGAATATAACTACTATAATACTGCCTCCTATGTACAGGAATATAACTACTATAATACTGCTCCTATGTACAAGAATATAACTACTATAATACTGCTCTCCTATGTACAAGAATATAACTACTATAATACTGCTCCTATGTACAAGAATATAACTACTATAATACTGTCTTCCTATGTACAATATATAACTACTATAATACTGCTCCTATGTACAAGAATATAACTACTATAATACTGTCTCCTATGTACAATAATATAACTACTACAATACTGCTCCTATGTACAAGAATATAACTACTATAATACTGCTTCTATATACAAGAATATAACTACTATAATACTGCCTCCTATTAAGATAAAAATGCCCTACAGGAATATAACTACTAAACTCTTAAGGAATAAACTATAACTGCTCCTATGTACAAGAATATAACTCCTATAATACTGCTCCTATGTACAAGAATATAACTACTATAATACTGCTTCTATGTACAATAATATAACTACTATAATACTGCTCCTATGTACAGTCATGGCCAAAAGTTTTGAGAATGATACAAATTATTAATTTTTACAAAGTCTACTGCTTCAGTTTTTATAATGGCAATTTGCATATACTCCAGAATGTTATAAAGAGTGATCAGCTTAACAGCAATTACTTGCAAAGTCAATATTTGCCTAGAAAATGAACTTTATCCCCCAAAACACATTTCAACATCATTGCAGCCCTGCCTTAAAAGGACCAGTTAACATCGTTTCAGTGATTGCTCCATTAACACAGGTGTGGGTGTTGATGAGGACAGGGCTGGAGATCAATCTGTCATGATTAAGTAAGAATGACACCACTGGACACTTTAAAAGGAGGCTGGTGCTTGGCATCATTGTTTCTCTTCTGTTAACCATGGTTATCTCTAAAGAAACACGTGCAGTCATCATTGCACTGCACAAAAATGGCCTAACAGGGAAGAGTATTGCAGATTGCACCTCAGTCAACAATCTATCGCATCATCAAGAACTTCAAGGAGAGAGGTTCCATTGTTGCCAAAAAAGGCTCCAGGGCGCCCAAGAAAGACCAGCAAGCGCCAGGACCGTCTCTTAAAAGTGTTTCAGCTGCGGGATCGGGCTACCAGCAGTGCAGAGCTTGCTCAGGAATGGCAGCAGGCAGGTGTGAGTGCATCTGCACGCACTGTGAGGCGGAGACTCTTGGAGCAAGGCCTGGTCTCAAGGAGGGCAGCAAAGAAGCCACTTCTCTCCAGAAAAAACATCAGGGACAGACTGATATTCTGCAAAAGGTACAGGGAGTGGACTGCTGAGGACTGGGGGTAAAGTCATTTTCTCTGATGAATCCCCTTTTCGATTGTTTGGGACATCTGGAAAACAGCTTATTCGGAGAAGACGAGGTGAGCGCTACCACCAGTCTTGTCTCATGCCAACTGTAAAGCATCCTGAAACCATTCATGTGTGGGGTTGCTTCTCAGCCAAGGGAATCGGCTCTCTCACAGTCTTGCCTAAAAACACAGCCATGAATAAAGAATGGTCCATGGCCTGGAAACTCCCCAGATCTTAATCCCATTGAGAACTTGTGGTCAATCATCAAGAGACGGGTGGACAAACAAAAACCTACAAATTCTGACAAAATGCAAGCATTGATTGTGCAAGAATGGACTGCTATCAGTCAGGATTTGGTCCAGAAGTTGATTGAGAGCATGCCAGGGAGAATTGCAGAGGTCCTGAAGAAGAAGGGTCAACACTGCAAATATTGACTTGCTGCATTAACTCATTCTAACTGTCAATATAAGCTTTTGTTACTCATAATATGATTGCAATTATATTTCTGTATGTGATAAAAACATCTGACAAACACACATAAAAACCAGAGGGCAGCAGATCATGTGAAAATAGAATATTTGTGTCATTCTCAAAACTTTTGGCCATGACTGTACAAGAATATAACTACTATAATACTGCTCCGATGTACAAGAATATAACTACTATAATACTGCTCCTATGTACAGTCATGGCCAAAAGTTTTGAGAATGATACAAATATTAATTTTTACAAAGTCTACTGCTTCAGTTTTTATAATGGCAATTTGCATATACTCCAGAATGTTATAAAGAGTGATCAGCTTAACAGCAATTACTTGCAAAGTCAATATTTGCCTAGAAAATGAACTATATCCCCCAAAACACATTTCAACATCATTGCAGCCCTGCCTTAAAAGGACCAGCTAACATTGTTTCAGTGATTGCTCCATTAACACAGGTGTGGGTGTTGATGAGGACAGGGCTGGAGATCAATCTGTCATGATAAAGTAAGAATGACACCACTGGACACTTTAAAAGGAGGCTGGTGCTTGGCATCATTGTTTCTCTTCTGTTAACCATGGTTATCTCTAAAGAAACACGTGCAGTCATCATTGGACTACACAAAAATGGCCTAACAGGGAAGAGTATCGCAGATTGCACCTCAGTCAACAATCTATCGCATCATCAAGAACTTCAAGGAGAGAGGTTCCATTGTTGCCAAAAAAGGCTCCAGGGCGCCCAAGAAAGACCAGCAAGCGCCAGGACCGTCTCTTAAAAGTGTTTCTACTATAATACTGCTACTATGTACAAGAATAGAACTACTATAACACTGCTCCTATGTACAAGAATATAACTACAATAATACTGCTCCTATGTACAAGAATATAACTACTATAATACTGCTCTTATGTACAAGAATATAACTACTATAATATAACTACTATAATACTGTCTCCTATGTACAAGAATATAACTACTATAATACTGCTCATCTGTACAACAATATAACTACTATAATACTGCTCCTATGTACAAGAATATAATTACTATAATACTGCCTCCTATGTACAAGAATATAACTACTATAATACTGCTCCTATGTACAAGAATATAACTACTATAATACTGCTCCTATGTAAATATAACTACTATAATACTGCTCCTATGTACAAGAAATATAACTATATAATACTGCTCCTATGTACAAGAATATAACTACTATAATACTGCTCCTATGTACAAGAATATAACTACTATAATACTGCTCCTATGTACAAGAATATAACTACTATAATACTGCTCCTATGTACAAGAATATAACTACTATAATACTGCTCCTATGTACAAGAATATAACTACTATAATACTGCTCCTATGTACAAGAATATAACTACTATAATACTGCTCCTATGTGTACAAGAATATAACTACTATAATACTGCTCCTATGTACAAGAATATAACTACTATATAATACTGCTCCTATGTACAAGAATATAACTACTATAATACTGCTCCTATGTACAAGAATATAACTACTATAATACTGCTCCTATGTACAAGAATATAACTACTATAATACTGCCTCCTATGTACAAGAATATAACTACTATAATACTGCTCCTATGTACAAGAAAATATAACTACTATAATACTGCTCCTATGTACAAGAATATAACTACTATAATACTGCTCCTATGTACAAGAATATAACTACTATATAATACTGCTCCTATGTACAAGAATATAACTACTATAATACTGCTCCTATGTACAAGAATATAACTACTATAATACTGCTCCTATGTACAAGAATATAACTACTATAATACTGCTCCTATGTACAAGAATATAACTACTATAATACTGCTCCTATGTACAAGAATATAACTACTATAATACTGCTCCTATGTACAAGAATATAACTACTATAATACTGCTCCTATGTGTACAAGAATATAACTACTATAATACTGCTCCTATGTACAAGAATATAACTACTATAAATACTGCTCCTATGTACAAGAATATAACTACTATAATACTGCTCCTATGTACAAGAATATAACTACTATAATACTGCTCCTATGTACAAGAATATAACTACTATAATACTGCTCCTATGTACAAGAATATAACTACTATAATACTGCTCCTATGTACAAGAATATAACTACTATAATACTGCTCCTATGTACAAGAATATAACTACTATAATACTGCTCCTATGTACAAGAATATAACTACTATAATACTGCTCCTATGTATAAAGAATATAACTACTATAATACTGCCTCCTATGTACAAGAATATAACTACTATAATACTGCTCCTATGTTACAAGAATATAACTACTATAATACTGCTCCTATGTACAAGAATATAACTACTATAATACTGCTCCTATGTACAAGAATATAACTACTATAATACTGCTCCTATGTACAAGAATATAACTACTATAATACT